>JAOXNR010009304.1:5819-32363 GCA_028571225.1 Parsonsia alboflavescens
CCCCCCCCCCCCCCCCCCCCCCCCCCCCCCCCAACAAAAGAAAAAAAGATGACACATTTGCTATAGAAATTTATTTATAATCCTATTCAATAAATAAAAAATAAAATTATTTTCTGTTGAAAAAAGTGGAGGGAGGGGAGAGTTTAAATTAGTATGTGTAAATTGCTTCAAAATAAATAAATAGAAAAATAATATAAAAGGAAAAAGAAAAAAAACCTGGAATACCACACCAAAATCTTTACCACATGAATATCCTACCATACTAAATAGGTTCCAAAGCCATGCCTACCATCAAAATCCTCGCCAGGACAAGAGCTGGTAATATTCTTCTTGTTTTACTTCATATCAAAGTGTTCAAATCTTTTACTAATATTTAACGGGAAAAAAAAAACCTTTTCCTTTTACATATTTCTTATGGTAATTTTCTAGTTCAACTTGATAATTATGAGTTGTGCATAATTTCCTAATTATTTATCTTCTATGATATGATTAATATTTATGGTATTTTATTCTTTATATTTATCTTAAATATGATTGTATCTTCAAAGATGAATCGTAGCGGAAGTACTTTGTCTAGGAGTTTTACTTGGAGTCAATGTTCAAAATTAAATAAGACATTGAGAGTATGGTTAGGACTCTATTATGGTATTGACGGGCTGAAATCTAATTCCACTATTTTCTATGTATGGTTTTGTATGAGCATTGTTTTGTAACCCTTGGGAGAAGAAAACAAGGTTCTTTGTAATAGATAATCGTGTGTAACTCTAAGTCTCTAA
Organism: Parsonsia alboflavescens; assembly: GCA_028571225.1. Taxonomy (NCBI): domain Eukaryota; kingdom Viridiplantae; phylum Streptophyta; class Magnoliopsida; order Gentianales; family Apocynaceae; genus Parsonsia; species Parsonsia alboflavescens. Next base: position 6,596 of record JAOXNR010009304.1, read on the forward strand.
TCACCTACGAAATGGTGATATAAGTAATCAGCGGGTTTGTAATAGGGCTCATCATGTGTTTGATGAGGTGATTGTTTTTCGTCTTGTAGTTAGCATTCATTTGTAGCTCTCAGACAAAAGTTGTATTCATTCAAAGAAGATAGTGGACTTAGATTTATAGTTATTTGATAGCCTGAGATTTTTCCCAATTTGGATTTCCTCGTAAAAATTCCCTTGTCTCTTTAATTATCGCTTTTCATAATTGGAGATCCTTAAATTTTGAATTGGTATCAGAGCTAGGTAGTTGAGATAGAGAACAATTACAAAATTCCCATGCTCAATAAGACTAACTATACATATTGGAAGTCTCGCATGATGACCTATCTACATAATATAGATGGGAGAGTATGGGACATGGTGTTGGGATTTATATCCAAAAAGGCTATCATTTTCTGAGAAAAAATGTAAAAGACTATAATCTTAATAAGTAATTTTATACATATTAGCATAACATGCAATAAGGTCCAAATTGATTTAAATAGGTGATTTGTGTGTTGGGACATTTAGCAGAGTAAGGTACGGATCACCGGAAGTTTAAATCATAAGGAATTAGTTTTTGGCCGATTAATGGAATTGGGCTTTCCATTGAACAAAGGTCATAACACATTAGTCTTCTTTAAGTGGGGTGCCTACCCATAGTCGTTGGGTAGTTCTCCCAAACTATGTGTTAGCACATTTTGTATGTGTAGAACAGGACCATTCAGTAATTGTTTTCTAAAGGTACTATAAAAAAAAAGAGAACTAATATTACTGTTGCTACTACGTGGACACGTCCCCATGAAATGAGTATGGGTTGGTGGTCTGGTGCAGCTAATTCCTTGTGTTTTGATATGCTATGGGTAAGATCACATTATGGAGATCAATAGCCTTGTATGCTAGGTATTTGGAGTTAGTTAGTTAAGACAGACTCATATAATAGGGTCCCTAGGCAATTAAATTTATGAGATCGGCTAATCGCTCCTTCGTGTGTTGTTCTTAGTTGGATCACTGAACCCGAGGCCTCAGTAGTACAATTATTATTGTATTGAATATTCTTCTAGTGAGTATTTGTTGTGATTCAATGGTAATAGAACTAGATGTCTAAGGATGGTAGATGGTATTGAGTAAGGTGACAGTACGCAAGACCTAGGCTTAATAGTAGGTGTTACATAGATGGGCAAATGTGTCATTACCCCTGTAGGTCAAAGATTAAGGGTTGAGATTTATCTCAACAAGCCTCCTATTTCTACAATAATGTATCATGGAGTACATCATCTTCTTATGGTGATAATAGAAGGTGTTTAACAGGATATCATTTTCTGAGGAAAAGTGTAAAAGACTATAATCTTAATAAGTAATTTTATACATATTAGCATAATATGCAATAAGGTCCAATTGATTTAAATAGGTGATCTGTGTGTTGGGACGTTTAGCATGGTAAGGTACGGATCACCGGAAGTTTAATTCATAAGGAATTAGTTCTTGGCCGATTAATGAAATTGGATGTTCCATTGAACAAAGGTTATAACACATTAGTCTCCTTTAAGTAGGGTGACCTACCTTTAGCCATTGGGTAGTGCTCCTGGACTATGTATTAGCATATTTTGTATGTGTAGAACAGGACAATTCACTGATTGTTCTCTAAAGGTACTATCAAAGAAGAAAGAACTAATATCACTGTTGCTATTGCATGGACACGTCCCCATGACATGAGTATTGGCTGGTAGTCTGGCGAAGCTAGTTCCCTATGCTTTGATATGCTATGGGTGAAATCACATTATGGAGATCAATAGTCTTGTATGTTAGGTACTTGGAGTGAGTTAGTTAAGACAACCTCATATAATAGGGTCTCTCTGCCATTTCATTTATGAGATGCATTAATCGCCCCCTTGTGTGTTATTCTTAGTTGGATCACTGAACCCGAGGCCTCGACAGTACAATTACTATTGAACTGAATATTCTTTTAGTGAGTATTTATTGTGATTTAATGGTAATAGAACTAGATATCTGAGGATGGTAGAGCTATTGAATAAGGTGATAGTACGCAAAACTTAGACTCAATAGTGGATGTTACATAGAAGGGCAAAAGTGTCATTACACATGTAGGTCAAAAACTAAGGGTTGAAATTTATCTCAATAAGAATTCTATTTCTACAGTAATATATCATGGAGTACATCATCTTCTTATGGTGATAATAGAAGGTGCTTAGAATGAATAAGTTAATTACTTAGTAAGGTATTTTGATCATTTTCTAAAGTCATGAACATTGTGTCTTAAGGTCCAATCTAGCCCTATTCAGAATGAATCATTTTATGTCATTCTTAAATGGGAGATCAGAGAATGAATTAATTTTATTCTAGATAGCGTTAATAATTAATTGAGGATTTAATTAATCCTTGAAATTAATTATTTGGGTTTGAATAAAATTAATTAGTTATTTAATTTAGTCTTTAATTAATTCATAAGATTAATTAATATTGGGCTTGAATAAAATAATGATGTGGATATTTATTTTTATTAGTCTTATAATTAATTTGGACTTAGATCCATGAGATTAATTATTTGATGGCCTAAGAATAAAAATAAATATTGAGCTTTAATTAATGGGCCAGAATAATTGTGTTAGATTTATGATCCAATGAACAATTATTAGACTTTTAATTAAATAAAATGATTGTTGGGCTCTTAACTCATAGGAAACCCATATTTCTAATTTGGTTTATAGGATTATTTATGTATCCTATAATAATTAGAAATAAATGACAATTATTCTAAAGCCCTAGAAAAATATGAACAGACGTATTTTTTCTCTCTGGAAAAAAATTACAGTCAGTCTGCTTTTCGTCCACTCCATTCACAAAAATTCCCCATCTTCTATTCTCCTTTCTGTTCACCCAGATAGATGATGAATAGATTAGAAGATCTTTTACATAGTAGATCAAGAAGTCCAGATCCATTCCCCAGGGCAAGATCTCCGCAAGTCATCAAAAAAATATCGTTCTCATTCTCATTTATGTGAAATTTTTTAAATCTTGGGACATTGGATCTCGTTTCCTGGTGGATTCGGGATCCAGTTCCTTTTAGATAGGTGTACTCATCCAAAGTTAGAGAACAACTTCTGAGACAAATGACTGAAAGATATACGAAAGAAGAGTTGATAGAGTACAACTGAAACAAAAAGATTTTGAATGCAATTACCGCTTTTGTTGAACTAGATCAGTATGCAAGGATCTCTGTATGTACTACTTCCAAAGCTACTTGAGGCATTCTAACTACCACTTTTGGGAATGCTACTAATGTGAAAAAAGTAAAGATCCAACAACTAAAATTTGCATTTGAGGCACTTCACGTGGATGAAGATAAGAAGGTAGGGGATTTTTATTCAAAGATTTGGAGCATCATTAGTCAAGTCACGTTGTTGGGTGTAAATCTTCATAAAGGAGAGGAAAATTGAAAATTCTCAGACCTTTAACTGACAAATTTGAAAATAAGATTGAGTGTTTACAAGAATTCAAGAATGTGGATGATATGGATACTGAAGAATTGTTGGGATCTCTGCAAACCTTTGAGATGAGCAAAGATATTCGTACAAGGAAGAAAAAGGAGTCCTTGGCTCTCAAAGCTCTTGTAGCTACTGCGAACACTGGAAATATGTTGAGTTCTGCTGATCAACAGATCATAAGCCAATACATGAACTTTACAGTCCCTATTAGCCAATATGCTACGATACCATCAACTTAGGACAATCTTCCACATACATTGATTCCTATTGATCAAAATCATAATCAAGAGGAAGGTCACTTGAATGTAATAGAAGAAGATGTAGCGTATCTTACTGAAAAGGCAATCAATCATATTCACCAGAGCAGACAAGATAGATTCAAAGAGTATAAACCTAAGGAGAACAAAAATAGTAAGAGTGGTCAGATAGCCAAAAATCGGTGCTATGAATGCAAGGGATTCAGACACATGGCAAGAGCATGTTTTAATAAACTAAAATAATCATTGTATGCTCAAAAAAATGAAGGAGAAACATTTGAAGGACTAGGTATAATTACATTTGATATGTTTAAAGGAAGGGGAAACATTTAAACATTTGATATGTTTAAAAGCTAGATTGTTCTTTTGTTAAATCAAAAGGATAATTACAATCTAAAATGTATTAGAATTAATCAAAGAACTGAATTTTTAAATAAATATTTTGATGAGTTTTGTGACATGTTTGGTGTTAAACATGAATTTTCAGCTCCTTATACTCCATAACAAAATGCAGTTGTGGAACAAAAGAATAGAATATTTCAGGATATGATGGCAAGGACAATGCTCAATGCAAAGAACATGGCAACACTTCTAGGTAGAGGCAATCAACAATGTATGTAACACCATTAATCGAGTTACCATAAGAGTTTGAACTAAGAAAACGCCATATGAATTTGTTGGAAGATCACCAAGTATTGCATTTTTAATGGTTTTCGGAAGTGATTGCTTTATACTAAATGAAAGAAGTATGAGTAGCAAATTTGATATTAAAACGAAAAAGGGTAAGTTTCTTGGATACTCTAGTAATGGTAAAGCTTATTGCATTTTTAATACTGATATCAGAACTGTTATTGAAATAATAAATGTGAAAGTTCTTGAAACTAACTTTGATCAAATTCAGGTAAATGGTAAGAAAATCATTGATGATAACTTTGTTGAAGTGATTGGTAAATCAAGTGATCAAAGTCAAGAAGTTGAAGTATCATTTGATGAAGAAAAAGACAAAGTTTCATTTGATAAGGAACAGGTGATTAGTTCCACGAGAGATATAGTGTTTGGAAGTGATGAACAAACTATAGGAAGTGATCAACAAGATGATGCGTCAAAAAGAATCATCCAAGGAATCTAGTAATAGAAGATGTCTAGGCTCCCATGAACACTCGAAGGCAAATACGAAACGAGATAAACTTTGTATGCTATGTTTCCATGACTGAGCCTAAAACTGTAGATCAAGCTTTACTAGATGATTGTTGGTTGAAAGCAATGCATGAGGAGTTACATCAGTTTGAAAGAAATGATGTATGGTCTCATATACCTAGACCTTCATATTGCAATGTTATTTGAACAAAATGGATTTTTAAAAATAAATCTGATGAACATAGCAATGTAGTTTGAAATAAAGCAAGATTAGTTTCTTAGGGATATACTCGGAGTAGATTGACGAAAATTTTGCACATGTAGCCAAACTTGAGTCTATGCGTATCTTACTTGCTCTTGCATGTGTGTTCAAAACTAAACCTGTTCAAATGGATGTAAAAAGTGCTTTCTTAAATGGTTTTCTAAAAGAAGAAGTTTATGTCGAGCAACCACAAGGGTTTATGAATACGGCTTATCCTGATCATGTGTACAAGTTACACAAAGCTTTATATGGTTTTAAGCAGGCTACTCATGCATGGTATGAATGTCTAATAGATTTTTTAATCAAGTCAGACTATCAACGTGGTAGTGTTGATAAAACGGTTTTTGTAAAGCGATCAAGTAATGCTTTTACAGTAGTTTAGATCCAGGTTGATGATATAATCGTTGGCGGAACTACTAATGCTTGTGTTGAGCAATTCTTATTATTAATGAAATCAGAATTTAAAATGAACATGTTAGGAGTATTGAACTATTTTCTTGGTTTGCAGATCAAACAAATGATTAATGGAATTTCTATTTGTCAAACCAAGTATGCCAAGAATATGGTTGAAATGTTTGGATTACATACATTTAAACAAGTTGATAATCCTATGAGTGTCACAACAAAATTGCCAAAAGATATTATTGAGAAATCTGTTGATCAAACTCAATTTCGTAGTATGATTGGATGTTTATTGCATTTAACAGCCAATAGACCTGACATTGATTTTAGTGTTGGTATTTGTTCCAAATATGAATCAGATCCTGAGGAAATCCATTTGACAGTTGAAAAATGTATCATCCGATATGTAAGTACAATTGAAAATTATCGTCTGTGGTACTCTAATTCTTCTAATTCTATTCTTGCAGGATATTGTGATGCTGATTGGTCAGATGTCAGGATGATCGCAAAAGTACCTCAGGAGGGTGTTTTTGCATTAGCACAAATCTTGTAGCAGGGCATAGAAAAAAAGAAAATTGCATTTCTCGTTCGACTGCCGATGTGGTTGTATTTAGTTGCTATGGATGAAACAAATGCTACGTGACTATGACACAGATCAGACAGTCATAAGTATTTTCTCTGATAATCTAAGTGCTATTAACATCTCCAAAAATCCGCTATGGATGAAACAAATGCTACGTGACTATGACATAGATCAGACAGCCATAAGTATTTTCTCTGATAATCTTAGTCTTTTAACATCTCTAAAAATCCTATTCAACATTCTCTTACCAAACATATTGATATTAGATATTGCTTTATTCGAAGTGTTGTTGAAGAAAATGTGATCACTTTGGAATATATTGCCACCCTAAATCAGCTTGCTAATATTCTTACCAAACCTTTGGACACTCAACGTTTTATCTCTTTAAGAAGATAAATGGGAATCATAGAATGTAGTTCTTAACCACATTTTGCTCATGACATGCTTGTCTGATATTGATCATCTCTATAGAGTCATACAATGTGTTTTCAAGAGTTTAATCTTCAATGATATTTGTTTTTCCTTTAGGTGATCATCAAGAATACAACATCATTCATGAAGATATCAAGTGATCATAAGCTATGACACAAAGTAACAAGAGCTACAACTCTAGAAGTGTGAAAGTTACCGTTTCAATTTTTTTAAAAAAATGGGCATTTGCTCTCTACCAAATAAGGTGATCAAATTATTATTTCAAGAGGCTACCGTTTTGTTTCAGGAGGGCTACCTTCTTGTTGTTTGTGAAAGCTATTATTTTGTTGAGTTTGAGGAAGTCAAACAAACTAGAGCTAATGATCACCTGATCTCTTTTCTCTCACACACAGTTTTCTTGTTCATCACTTCAGGGAAGTGATCAATCTCAGTCTTTGAGTTTCACTTGAAAATGTATTATCAAATTCCTATAGATTTTCTCAAATCCACCTGGAATGTATTGGGATGTGTCAAATAACTTCATTGTTATCTTTGTATTAGTTTTCTTTTTGGGTTCCGCTACTAATTCTTCTTTTGAGTTCCGAATTATCTCTTCATTATAGCATTTTCTTTCTCCTCTTTTCTCATCTCTTCTGTCTTTTCTCTTTCTTTGTGTTTGTTTTGAGAGATTTTTCATCCATGCTCTCTGGGCACCGATCCACAAAGCAAAAGGGTACCATTCCCTCTAGCACTAGAAAGAGACTTACCTTCGATTTCCATAATGGCTTTGTGCTTTCTCCACATATGCTAACACCAGAAACTCAATCGAAGTATGAAAAGTTCTCCAAGCCTGGGACCTTTGTTGAACGCACTCTAAAAGTTCTGGATCTTGATGATGACCATGTCTCTAGAATCTTAGATAATTGAAATTAGGGCCAATTTCTCATTGCCTTCGGGGTGGTGTATACTACTTTGGTAGAACAAATTTTCAATAATTTCATTCTTATACCGGCTAAAGGATTGAAACACTTTTCTTCATCACCTTTATTTAGAGCCATCTGATCTTTTTTACTCCCACTCTTATAAATTCCTTGTTTAATCTGTCAACCATCCTTGATGGTCTTTCTTATGATGAAAAATTCCTATTTCTTTGATTCATAAGAGTCTAGTTCCCAATCTTTCTTCTGAGCATGTAGGTTACCACAAAGTGTATTACCATTGAGTCTTTACCTACTTCACCATTTTATCATTGATTCCTTGCTGCCTACACATAACTTGGTTCAATTGATACATGCTCTTTTATCTAGAAAACCTTTGTGTGTGTGTTGGGTCTTTAGTCGTTAAGCACGTGCTCGAAGTCTATGATAATCCTGGTAATTTTCGCAAATAGCCTTATGGTTATATGATAACTTGCTTGGCCAAGATTGCTAGAGTACCCTTGATTGGTGCTACCATTGGTTCCATGTCTCCAATAGATGCTCAGACTTTGAAAAGATGAATTGCCCAATAGAAGATAGGTGATGAAGCTTCTTCCCGCACTCATACAAATGCATTTCTTGATCCTCCAATTGTGCGTCTTCACAATATTGTTCAAACTCAATCAAATTTGTCTTCTGCAGTTCCCGCACTTGCAAGCATGATTAATAAATTGAATATTGCTCTTGATACTTTCCCTAATAGAATGGTTACTGCTCTATCAAAATTGTGGTTTCGTTCTTTTCCCAACACTCATCAGGGGGGAGAAATCCCATCACCCGCTGCAGCAGCTCCAATTGTTGCTACTGACAAAGAGAAAAGTGCACGGAAGCAGGGGGAGCAACCAGAAACTACTTCTTAACTGAATGCAAAAATTTCAAGGATAGCTGTTGAGGTTGCTAGACAAGAAGAAGCCATTCAAACAACAACTTCTTCAAGTGATACTAGAGTTGGTAGAGCTAAAAGGTTTGCTATCTTGTGTGGCTTGATGGCAAAAGAGGCAAGACAAAGGAGGAGATTTGCAAAATTATCAATGAAATTGTGTATCAACTTGAACCTAGGAAGGTGTTCATAGTGGAAGATTTATTCTGATTCTATTTTGAGGATTCGTGATAGTTGATGCATTTTTTATTTTTGTTTTTGGGTTTGATGCATTTGGCTAATTTCCTATTTTCTTGATTTTAGCATCTTTAAACGAAATGTTTTGAAAATTAAGTAGAATTGTTTTAACTATTGTTTTTGGTGATAAATGACTTTGTTGTAGGGTCTAAATATGTGTGATGAGAACTGGGAAATTATGCACATAATAAGGGGAAGATTGATAATTATGAGTTGAGCATTATTTCCAAGTTATTTATCTTCTAGGATATGATTAATATTTATTGTTATTTTATTATTGATGTTCATCTTAAATATGATTATATCTTAAGAGATAAACTGTAGCAGAAGTACCTTGTCTTGGAGAATGCTATCAATGAAGAATCAAGAAGATATTAAGAGTCCGGTTAGGACTCTATGATGGAATTAACGAGTTGAAATCTAAGTCCACTATCTTTTATATATAGGTTTTGTATGAGCATTGTTTTGTAACTCTTGAGAGAAGAAAACGAGATTCTTTGTAATAGATAGTAGAGTTCGTATGTAATTCTAAGTCTCTAATCACCTACGAAAGGTGATTTAATGTAGCTAATAGGCTTGGGGAAAAGTAATCAACGGGTTTATTATATGGCTTATCAAGTGTTTGATGAGGTGATCATTTTTTGTCTTGCAGTTAGGGGTCATTTGTAATTCTCAGACCAAAGTTGTATTCATTCAAAGAAGATAGTGGACTTAGATACATGGTTGTTTGACATCCGGAGGTTTTTTCCAATTTGTTTTTCCTCGTAAAAATTTATGTGTTGCTTTACTTATTGCTTTTCATAATTGGAGATCTTTAAATTTTCAGAACTAAATCAGTTAGTTTTGCAACTAACCAAGTACATTACTGGTTAATCAAATTTCTATAGCCTTGAATTTTTCTAAGAGAACACTTTCAATTTTCTATGTGAAGATTTAGAAAAATGCTTGTGTCAAAAATTGTTTTTAGTTTTGTTAATTATTTTTATTTGTTTATAGATGGAATCCGATAGTTCCCAAGGTGAATTAAGGATTTGCCCTGATCATATTGTTAAAGCTTACATAGATGTCATGGTCAATGAAGTTACAAAAGGAAATATGATAAATTGTGTCTTTCATTCCAAAATATGGAATTCTATTAGAGACACACTTAATAGTATGACATGTCGATCTCTAAATGTAAAACAAATAAAGAAAAAGTTCAATAGGTTGAGAGCCAAGCATCGTGAATTCTCTTTACTATTGCAATACACGGGATTTGGTTGAGATGCAAAGACAAATAAAGTTATTGCTAACGAGGAAGTTTGATAGAATTATATTTGGGTATAATATAGTGCTAAAGTTCTTTTTATTAAGAAGACATCACTTTTGTAATGTTTAATCCACTTTTGCTTTTAATGATTTTAGGCTCATCCTGATGTTGCACAATTTCAAAAGCAAGGTTGTGAACATTATAAGGTGTTGGGAATAATATTCAATAGGAGTACGACAATTGGAGTTCTTCATCATTCTTTTACACAAGACCCACCAAATACAGATGATGAAAATGAGATTGAAAATCAATACCTTACTACTTGTGTTCATGTAGATGTCGAATAGGATAGTTTTGATGATAATCTAGCACAAACACATAGTACACAACATGTGGAAAGCACACAATTGTAGGTAAAGAGCATAAATTGAAGAAAAGGTCTAAGAGTAAGGAAATGGGAGACGCACGTCAAGCATGGGTTGACGTATCTAAAAGAAAAGCTGAAGCTGAAATTGCTTAGGCTGAGAGGTATAGGGCACAAAGTGTAGAGAAATAGTTCCTCAATGACATTAGATTACTATTCTATTGCTAGGTGTGTTGAAGCACTTGAAGCATTAGATGAAATGGACAATGATGCTTACATAAAAGCTATAGAAATATTTAAGGATCTTGATTGGAGAGAGATATTTATTACTATGACTACTGAGAGGAAGATGGCATGGTTAACTAGGCTTTAATCATATCATTATTTTTTACATTTTTTATAACTTTATTTTAATGCTGAACTAATCATGGTATTTTTATCTTCAATTTTGTATTGAACTACCTTTTGTTTTTTTTTTTTAATGTTTCAATTAAATGTTATTATTGAATTACAGTTTTTATGATGAATTGAATAATGAGATCTCTATATTTTAAACTTTGTTATTGTTCTCATGTGTAACCAGCTAGAATAATGAATTCAAATAATGAAATACAATATAGAGATGATTCTTTGTCAAACTTGAGCAATGTTGATGATGATTAGATAGCTGAGTCATTTCCTGTTGAGATGCTTGATGGCTATGAAGAATAATTTCCACAAAAAAAAAAAAAGGAAAAGGGTAAGAATATCTGCTTTAAATGGTCGTGAATTCATTGTTGAGTTACTAAATGGGTCAGGAACTCCATGTTTTGAACTGTTGGGTGTGGAAAAAGATTGCTTTGTTAACTTCAGTGATGAATTGAAAAGAAATGGTAACTTGAATGACTCAAGGGATGTCTTGTTACTAGAAAAGGTTGCCATGTTCTTATTCATCATTGGACATAATATTCGACATCGAGTTGTGGCTGATCAATTTCAGCATTCCATAGAAAGAAGTGCTACGAGCAGTTTGTCAATTAGGAAAGAGTCCTATAAGATAAGAGTCTACTAAATTACTTGAACATATTAAAAATAAACCAATCTATTACCCATGATTTAAGGTATGTAAAACAACTTAACATATTGATATAACATTTTTCTATATTTTTTTTACTTTATTTCCTTGTTAGTTTCTAATTGATTGATTTATTTTTTAAAGAATTGTTTAGGTGCAATTGACAGAACACATATAAGTGCATGGGTACCTGTTGAAAACCAAACAGCATGTAGAGGAAGAAAGACTACAGTTACTCAAAATGTCATGTTTATATGTAACTTTAACATGATGTTTACCTATGTGGATGCCGTATAGGAAGGTAGTGCACATGATGCAGAGGTTTTTTTCGGATGCTCTTACCAATTCGAATGCAAATTTTCCATGGCCATCAAGAGGTAAACATATGTTGTACATATATTCATATTTGATTCTTTTGCATAGTAATCTAATTAAATATATATTGTATAGGATCATATTATCTTGTTAATGCTGGTTATCCTTGTACCAAAGGTTTCTTACCTCTTTATGGAAGTGCGTGATATCATGCACAACAATATAGAGGTTGGGGAAGATAACCAATAAGTCGGAAAGAGCTTTTTAATTATGGACATTTGTCTTTAAGAATGACAATTAAACATTGCTTCGGGGTTCTGAAGAATCAATTTCCAATTTTGAAGCTAATGCCACAATAAAACACGTTCAAGGCAACAACTAATAGTAATAGTATATTGTGCAGTTCGTAACTATATTCGTAAGTGGAATATAAGTGATGAATTGTTAGCAACATTGGATGATTTTGATGGTGAAGAAGTAGAATATATAAATGAAAATGAAAATACAGAAGGGACTAGTTCCAATATTGGTAATGTGGCAGAATCTAATGATGACAATTTCTCAATGCCAGCTGATCAAGGTGCAGCTGAAATGGCAGCATATCGAGATTCTGTTGCAAATTGGACTTGGCTGCAAAATACAAATTCTATTTAGTAATTTTTAGGATTTTGTGTATCTATCAACGTATTAAAAGTCTTCATAAATTACGTGACTTTACTCTTCAATTCCATCTAAAGACATTCATTACGAATTTGAATTTTTTTAAAGAATTATTGATCAATCAAGGACTCAAACTATATCCTTTTGGGTATTTTGATCCTTTAGGTCAGATTTTTTGAAAAAGTCATTGAAATTTGGAGTTAACGGTGTTTTGATCAAACTGGAAAAGACATTTTCATCATTATACTGTTCATGGGGTCAAAAGAAAAGGGGCTGCCGGAAATTACTGTTCATCTTCTTCCCCCCACTCCCTCGCAAAGTCGCGATCACTATGGTAGCTCCTGCCATTGATGCAGAGCAGAAATGATTTCAACTTACAACCCCACCCCCACCCCCAAAAGAACAACACCAGCACCAAAAGAAAACAAAAAAATGTGGCCACACAGATTATAGAAGTTTCAAAGACTACTCCCTCAAGGTTAGCTCCGACAGAATTCTTGAAGGATTGAATCCTTAGAGCGCCGGGCTATGAAAAATTAATGTCACCTTCGCTTTGTTTTCTTTTTTCAGCTCCCAAAATGTTCCTGTTTTGCAACTAAAATGTGGAACAATGTGTGTGTGGGGAAGAAGATGAATAGTAATTTTCGATAGCTTTTTTTTCTTTTTTTCCCTACCCAATGAATAGTGTAACGATGGAAATGCCCTTCCATATTGGTCAAACCATCGTTGACACCAAATTCCAATGACTTTTCTGAAGATTCGATTAAAAGGATCAAAATGGCCAATTGGTAAATAGTTTAAGAACTAAACAAGTCAAAAAAATACTTTATGGACCAAAATAGCCAAAAGAGTATAGTTTGAGTCCTTGATTGACCAACAATTCTTTTTTTAAATGTTAAGTTTCCATCCTTTTAGTTATTATTTAACTATTCTCTTTTATTGATTTACTTACGTAAGTATATGTTAAACAAATAATCGTATGTCTTTTTTTCGATTATTTTTTTTGGGAAAAAAAAAAAAAAACAATGCATCAAACAAAATTTCTTGGTTTTTGTTCTAAGAACTTGTTTTTGAAACATATCTATCAAACGAATTTTTCTAGTTTTTCGTTTCTAAAATAACATTTTAAAATAGTATTATCAAACGACCTTTTTTGTTCTTTTGTTTTGTAAAATAGTTCTACAGAGTAGTCTTATAGAATAGTTTATAAGAACAAAAAAACAAAAACAGAACCAAACAAGCTCCGTATATTTCTTATATTTCTTGTTCTTCTTTATATCTTTCTTTGTTTCTTCTTCTCAAAGACAAAAAGATTCTATCTTTTCATTGTTGCTGTGGTTTCTTGAACCCTAGAAGCATATTCTAAGAAAAAGCTCCCACTGTTGATTATTTGTGATCAAAGTCAAAAAAAGGAAAAACAAAAAAACAAAAGAGGAGTAAAAAATAATTGAAATTGAAAATTGTGAAAGTTGATATCTTGTGGAAGGTTTGTGATTAAAATTTGCCTATTCATTCTTGGTGACGGGAGAAACAAGTACGTCCCGGATAAGTCAACATAAATGAGCAAGACCCGGATAGAAGTCAATCCAAGTGGACCCAAAACCCCAACCTTTAATACCTAAAAGTCAGATTTAGGAAGTCAACAAAGATACGTGGGTAGTGACTTGCTACCACCAACCTTCAAGGTCACCGACCTCCTAAATGAGCTCGAGAGAGGCACCACCAAACCTTGGACCACGACCTGGTAACTCCCAATTCGTCTTATACATCTTCCATGCCATGACTAGATATGCACGACTCCTAACATCTCCTTTGAGCTTACTACCACTCGGTGAGACCTCCCAAAAGAGATAGCCGAGATCTTCAATGTACATGGGCAGGTCGTGAAGTTGATCTAGAGGTCGGTTAGTGAGCTCGCAGCTCTCGACAGAGACGTGAATGACAATATATCTCAACCAAAGGAAACTCCATGATTTTAGGAGCAATTGGCGAGATTCTACAATCCCATAACTATCCTAATTGCCTACTGTCATGTAAAAGTAAAGTCTGAATTGGAGAGGTAATTGATTTCTTTTATATCATCAAATCACACCCAGACTATGGATGGGAAAACAGTCTCTCTGAGAATTAATTACACTCGATTACCCTCGAAATACTGACTTAGGCATCGAAGCTCTTCCTTGGGCACAGCCCACCTCTGGTGACTATCTCTTTTTTCTTCTCAAGTTGCAGTCATTGACGTCATCACGGTTTTGGAGTGACTTGGTGTTCATTTTTGAGCTCCAACACTTCTGGCGCCATCTGTGGGAAGTTTACAACAAGCTTAGCTTTCTTCCCTACACAAGATAAATGAAAAGCCTGATGACTCAATCACAGCCTACACACGCGTTCAATCCCATCCTCGAGGTAGACCACCAGGGACGATGCAACTTCACACCAGCAAAATGGTGCCTGAAGCCCCGTTGTTGGTGGAGAACAATAGCCCAGCCTTGACCGCCCGACAGGAACCAACACGGCCATCACGGTCTAGTCCTTCTTGGAGGGTCCCAACAAACCCTCCACCTGTGCAAAAAAGGCCCAAGCAAGGGCACCCTGATCCTACGGCCAATGGCGATCACCCTAGGCCACAAAGATCTGGAAGAACATAGATATTAGTTCCAACGGACCTCCTAGAACGACTGGTGGTAGCCCTTGAGGGGATTTCTGGCAAGGGAGATTACAAGTCCGCTGGATGTACTCCAATGCACTCTTAAAGAAACTCACAGCCACGCCGAGGCCAAGTTGAGTGCATCCAATCTAATCAACCTCTGCTTGCAAAGGCAAGGAACAACCTCCGACCTAACGAACAAGCTCGGGAAATAGGTTGAGAGCAAGAAAGGTCACAACGAACAAGAACACAACTTGTGACCTACATCATTGAAACCCTGAACAATGGAAGACTTTACGACCTCAGAGATAGGCTCAACCGAGTAGCCACGTTGGGAAGTCAAAGGCAAGATGCTGTCCTGAAGAGCAAGAGAGCTCGCTACGAACTCCTCTTGGAGTAAGGATGCCACTTCGATGAAGCCTGATCGAAATGACAGACGATAACACTCAAGGGGCAGCCCCCAATCCACTGAGGAGGGCAACTCCCCCAGCCAATCAAGAGTCCCAAAGAAATGTGGACCTTTCCGAGCCCTCACCGTTTGTACATGGCATCCGAACTACCCGGATGCCGCCAGGATTCAAAGCCCCACACTTGGAGGTAAAATATAATGGCATAGGTGAACCTCTACAGCATATAGACGAATATGTATCTTGCATGGAGATATTCGAGTACCCAAACCACGTCAAATGTAGAGCCTTTTGGTCAACATTGACCACAAAGGCCCAGTCCTGGTTCAAGGGCATTTCGAAAGCAAGCATCTCAAGGTGGACACAACTGAAGACGCTATTCTTGAAAAATTATCAGAGCAGCACGAGGGACCGAAAGACATCAACGACCTCTTCAACATGAAGCAGAAGAATGGAGAGAGTGCGAGAAGCTACTAGAATTGCTTCAATGATGAAGTAGTGGAGATTGAAAAATGATGTCATCTACATCACAGCTTTCAAACAACGTTTGCAAGGGGGTACGTAACCTTTAGGGTGGTTAATGAGCCAGAAAAACCATCAACAAGTTGCAAATGCTCCTAGAAAAACTAATCAAGGCTAAGGAGACAACGGTCCGGAAGAAGATCCCTGGCTTTGCCTCAGCCATTGAAAAAGACAAGAAAGGGCGACCAAAAAGCCCTTGGTCCTCAAAGAAGGACAGGAAGGACCTCCACCCAAAGGGAGGAACTTCATACAAGAATAGAAAGACCATCCCCGACCTTGTGACCATTCCATTGAAGACCTGACAAACCAAGATCCTGGTGGTCATAGAAAAGAGAGGTCTCCTAAAGCCTCCAAGACCTCTCAAGAGTCTAGCGGCTAAAAGAGACCCGACCAAGTTCTACTCAGCTACTGCATGAAAATCCAAGTTGGAGACATTTGGATTGTCCTAGAAAGGGATAGACAGCTCGCTGCAAAATGTTACCTCACTAAAAGTAAAAAAGAGAGCTCGCCCGAGCTCGAGAAGGAGAACTGCATCTATCTCCTGAAAGGGAATGATGATCACAGAATCCAAGCGGCTGGCAGAGGAGAGAAGGTGTTCCTCAACCCAAAATTCCCTGAGAAAGGGATAAAAATTAGAGAGTTATTACCTCCCAAGGTCAAAGGGAAACTTGCTGATTCCCTTCAAGCGTATCTGAAGGTCTTTGCTTGGCAACCTATCAACCTCGTGGGAGTGGACCTAAAAATTGCTGAACACAAGGTTGGACTCAAATCAGGGTTCAAGCCAATAAAGCAAAAGAAAAGGACCTTCACCCCCGAGCAAAATGAAGTCATAACTCGAAAAATTCAAGCTCTTCTAGACACAGGAATTCTGAAAGACGTGGTATACCCGAAAGGGTTAGCCAACCCAGTTGTGGTCCCAAAGAATTAAAGGACATGGAGGATATGTGTGGACTTGAGCGCACTGAACAAATTTTTCCGAAAGGACTCCTATCCACTGCCAAGTATAGATCAAATGGTGGACTCGACAGCCGGGTATCAATAGCTATGTTTCTTGGATGCATACAAAGGGTATTACCAAATAACAATGGCAATGAAAGAAATGGAAAAGACCTCATTCATCACAGAGGTCGGGACCTACTGCTATACCGGAATGTCGTTCGGCCTAAAGAACGCAGGAGTAAAATTCCATAGAGCTATTCATAAGGCGTTCAAGAACCAGTTCGGGAGGAACATAAAGGTCTACGAGGACGACATACTAATCAAGTCTAGGACCTCTGAAGATTTCATTGACGACATCAAGGAGACGTTTCAGACCCTAAAGGCTACCTACATGAAGCTCAACCTAGAAAAATGCACCTTCGGAGTTTCAGCAGGTAAATGCCTGGGCTTCATGATCTTTGAAAGAAGCGTTGATGCCAATCCAAATAAGATAAAGGCACTGTTGGACATGGAACCTCCCAGAAACATCAAGGAGGTCCAGAGTCTAGCAGGAAAGATGGCAGCACTAGGGCGCTTCATCAGCAAAATGGCAGACAAGGGAGAAAAATTCTATGACTTCATAAAGAAGCCAAATTACTTCCAGTTGATCGAGGACTGCCAACCAGCGTTCGTCAAGTTGAAGGACTTCCTGGGGCGGCCCCCTCAACCTGTCTCTCCGAGGTAAGGAGTGGAAATCTCAATGTATCTTACTATGATAGAGAAAGCAGTCATCTCAATGCTGTTGGTGGAAAGGTCAGGACAGCAGTTCCCTATTTACTATGTGAGTCGATTGCTCAGGGGGTCCGAAAACTAGATATTCAAACTTCAAAGAATTCTTGTACCTCATTATTATTACCTCTAGGAAATTAAAGCCATATTTTGAAGCTTTCCTGATAAGAGTATAAACCAATCTACCACTAAAACAAGCTCTAGCCAAGTCCGAGCTGTCAGGCAAGATGATGAAGTGGTCACTCGAGCTCTCGAGATATCAAATTCAATTTAAGCTAAGGAAAGCAATCAAAGCTCAAGCTCTCTCGGACTTTGTAGAAGAATGCATAGGGGCTCCATTGGAGCTCACAAGCACTTGTGAAAGTAACGTCTGGCTAATGTATATAGATGGGTCCACGGAAAAAGAAAATTCAGGTGCAGGAATAGTACTGATCAGCCTGAGGGAGTGAGAATCCTTTACTCTGTGAAGTACAACTTCCCAACCTCAAATAATGAATCTGATTATGAAGCTCTCTTAGCAGGCCTAAGACTTGTCAGAGCTCTCAAAGTGCAGAAATTACATGTCAAACCTGATCTGCGGGTCATAGCTAGCCAGGTCGCTGGAGAATACGAAGCAAGAGAGGACAACATGATCAAATATCTCAAAAGAGTAAGGGATATCACATCCAAGCTTGAGCATTTCCTCATTGAGCACATACCCAGAGAAGAAAATGCAGAGGCAGATGCATTATCCCAAGTCTACCGAGAAATAGCCGGGACTAATGCAGAGTTACTAGTGGGATAATTGTACTCTTCAAGCATAAACCAAGATGAGAGCTTGGCTATAGAGGATCAGGCAGACTGAAGTTATCCAATCTACAAATTCCTCAAAGATGGCGACCTCCCACAGGACCTAAAAGAAGCTAGCCAAGTGTGAAAATGGTCACCTCGCTACGTCCTTCTAGGAGATGACGAGGTATACAAAAGGTCATATACTTGGTCATTACTGAAATGTCTAAGTCAATGAGAAGGACAATACATTATCGAAGAGGTACATAGTGGAATATGTGGATCACACATAGAAGCAAAGACTGTGGCCAAGAAGATACTAGGAATAAGGTATTACTGGCCATCAATGGTTTCAGACATTGAGAAGAACATACAGAAATGAATGAGCTGTTAGCCGCATGGGAACAAATCACATGTGCCGCCAACAAGGTATCAATCTATCAATGCATCAATACCTTTTGATATCTGGGGCATTGTCATTCTTGGACCTTTCCCGAAAGGAGTGGGGGGTGTTTAGTTCCTGATCATTACCATGGAGTACTTCACCAAATGGGTTGAAGCAGAGCCAATGGCAACAATCTCATCATCAAAAGTCCAGTCATTTAGAAACATTATGTGCAGGTTCGGGATTCCCCGAGCTATAATTTCAGACAATTGAAGGCAGTTCATTGGCGACCCATTCAAAACATTCAGTGAGAATTGAGTATTGAACAGAGGCTGAACTCTATAGCTCATCCTCATGCTAATGGGCTAGCTAAGGTCACAAACAAAACCATTTTGGAAGGACTTAAGAAGAGGTTCACCGAGCTCTAGAAAGAAGGTCGCAAACCTACGTGGCCAAATGAGATTCCAAGCATTCCATGTACATACAGAACAACACTTAGAAAAGCTACTGGGAAACATCATTCAACCTATGCTTTGGTGCAGAAGCAGTGATACCGGTCGAGGTCGGTATGAAGTCACTAAGACTGATTGAATACACTTCGATCTTAAATGAGGCGGAGAGAAGGGTAGACCTCGACCTCTTTGAGGAGGTCATAAACAAAGCAATAGAAGCGGATAGAAGTTACAAAAGGCAAGCGACAAAATTTTTCAACAAAATAGTGAAAGTAAGGCATTTCATAGTTGGAGAAATGGTCCTCAAAAGGTCAGATGTTCGCAAACTGGGTCAACTGACCAAGCTGCAAGAAAGCTGGGAAGGACCTTATATAATCCAAGAAATCCACAAGGGAGGGAGCTACAAGCTCGCTGATCTCGAAGGAAGACAACTCCTGAAACCTTGGAACATTTGCCATCTAAAGAAGTTTTATGCCAAAAGCTGACTAAGATATTACAGACCTCGGGATGTTGATTAAAACGACCCTGTCGAGCATCATGGCAACCTCAGTGACCTTACCATTTTTCAGTTTAAACGAGACATGAGTAAAAGATAAGTTCGTCCATTTAAAAGCTTATCAAGACCTCACTTTGTGTTATTTGCCATAAGTTCGAAGTGCCAAAAACAAAGAAGTGCAGAGTACTTAGCAAATATGAATGCAAGATATTTGAGAAGTATGCAAATTGTTATAAGAACAGAGGCCACAAACAGACCTTTGAAAATATTCAAGTGCAGTGCAAAAATAGTAAAGAGTCCTATTTTATCACAAAGTGGAGAAATTTTTCCTGTTGTCTAGGGAGAAGGGGAGGAAGAGGAGCTTGAGATCTCTACTAGCGAGGCGAAGATGTCGTCCCAAGCATCTCAGCTCCCTCAGTTCTCAGTCGGGTGGCAACCTAAGTCCTATGGGTCCCAGCCTGTCTTCCCAACCTAAAGGAACAGAAATTTCAACGGCTGGGGTTGGAGTAGACTCATCAGAGGAAGAAGCACCAGCAGTGCCCACAGACTTCTTCCTCTGCTTCTGCAATGGTGCCCTCAACTTTGGCAACGAGAGCTAGGGTAGGACTAGACCAGTAAAGTCAGCTCGCGTCCCTCATCATTGCCAAAATAAATGGGAGAAACAGTTGGTATGAAAATTACAAAAGGGGGCAACCAAAATAAAAAAAAAGCTCCTTACTGGAAATAGTTATCCCCAAGTTTGTCCGGACCAAGGGGAGATTGTGCGGTACTTCTCTCCCTAGTCTAGCAGCATTAAGAAAAGACTCTAACTAGACCGAGGAGGTGCATCCTACCTTGGAACTACAGAATTGGCCAGTCCCATTAGGAAGTCCCTGTGCCTAATCAGATCACTGGTCAGATGGGGCAGCTTGTTGAAGAAAGATAGGTACAGATTCCAACCTGGATATCTCAACACCATATTATTTGAAAGACGAGCAAAAAAGAAAAGCGATTTCCATTCCCCCACCGGGGACTAGAAGGGGCGCACTAATTTATACTAGGGAACAAACCAAAGATACCCTTTAGAAGAGCTGGAGGTTGTGGGGACCTTTTAGCTTAAAGAAACACCTGAAGAGCTTCAGGGAGACAGGAACCCTGTAGAGATGGCAGGTCGCTATAAAGGCGTCTAACATCCGAATTGAGTTTGGGACGAGCTGAGTGAAGAAAAGGGAAAAGAATCCCCCCCTTGAGGTTGGAGAGATAAAGGACTATACGTCCCTCACGTTTACTATTATTACATTTGTCCTCAATAGCAGTAACAATGTCACCCATCTCCACCTCCGTCTCCTTGCCAATCTCAAAAACATTGGTAGGACTCAGGGAGGAAGACAAAACTAACCCCTACCTCAGACAGATCATAGGCCAGACTTGGTGCAGGAAAAGCCAGGGGCCAAGAGGGGGGGGGGGAGGAGAATAAAAAACCCTATTATCCATATCAGCAAAGGAGATGTAGCATCAGAAGCAGAAGACATTTCTATGAAATTGCTCGCGCCAAAAGGTTCAAAGCAAAAGCAGGAAGAAATTGCTGCAAAAACATGGAAAAGTTTGAAGTAAATTCTCAAATCTCTGGAAAACTTCTGATTCAAATAAGATGAGGAACCTGTTGAGCTGTTGCATAGAAACTAATGTCCTTGGAAACAGTTCATTTCTTCAAGTAGCTCAGCCTTCCATAACAGGAAATGCTTCAGTTCCTTCTGAAAAGCTAAAGCGACGCAACCTTTCAAAAACCAAGGAGAGGTGACCTCCCAAATTGAAATGGTTTAGTCATTAAAACCAAGACGGGTCATCCTTTCCCAAAAAACTGAAGGGACACATCTTTTTCCAGAAATAACCGTTACGAGAAAACGATGCAACCCTCCAAGAGTCACAATCTAAAGATGGTAGTTCTTCATGCCTGAAGGTCAAACTCGCGAGCAGTTACAAGGAACTGGCTTGACCTTTCAAGGGCCCCCCTGACCTACAGATGGCAATTCCTAATGCTTGAAGGTCAGGCTCCTGACTTGAAGATCTTAATTTCCTAATACCTAAACGTTAAACTTGCGACTTAGAGATGGTAATTCTTAATACTTGAAAGTTAGACATGCAATTCCCGAGGAACAGGTGGGTAAGGACCTCCTACCATCGACCTTCTAGGTCACAGACCTACAGCATGAGCACAGAAGAGGCGCCACCAGACCTCGGTCCACGACCTGGTAATTCCCAATCTGTCTCATATACCTTTCATGCCACGACCAAGTGTGCGCAACTCTGCTTGAGGCTGAAAAATTGAAAGCCAGCTTGCAGCTCTCTACTAAAGACGCAAATGGAAAAGTACCCCAAAGCTAGTCGTTATAAGGAATTGGAAAACCCATTAGCGACTACAACTTTAAGATGGTAATTTATGCACCATGACCTCTGGGCTCGCTAGGCCTAAAAGGGTGTAATGATGGGAG
Source organism: Parsonsia alboflavescens (assembly GCA_028571225.1). Taxonomy (NCBI): domain Eukaryota; kingdom Viridiplantae; phylum Streptophyta; class Magnoliopsida; order Gentianales; family Apocynaceae; genus Parsonsia; species Parsonsia alboflavescens. Next base: position 28,760 of record JAOXNR010009304.1, read on the forward strand.
AAACGGATACACTCTGGATAAGTCAACATAAACAAGTAAGACCTGGACAGAAGTCAACTCAAATGGACCCAAAGCCCAAACCTTCAATACCTGAAAGTCAAACTCAAGAAGTTAACAAGGATAGGTGGGTAGCGACCTGCTATCATCGACCTTCAAGGTCACCAACCTCCTAAATGAGCTCAAGAAAGGTACCACCAGACCTCAGACCATGACTTGGTAACTCCCAACTTGTCTCATACATCTTCCATGCCACTACTGGATGTGCACAACTCCCAACATCTCCCATGAGCCTACTACCACTCGATGCAACATCCTAGAAGAGATAGCCGAGACCCTCAGTGTCCATGGATAGGTCGCGAAGTTGGTCTAGAGATTGGTTAGCTTGCAACTCTCAACAAAGACATGAATGATAAGATATCTCAACCAAATGAAATTCCACGATTCGAGGAACAGTTGGCGGGATTCTACAATCTCACAATTTTCCTAATTGCATACTATCACAGAATAGTAGAGTTCGAATCGGAGAGGTAATTGATTTCTTTTATGTAATCAAATCATACATAGTCTACATACAAGAAAACAGTATCTCTGAGAGTTAATTATAGTCGATTACTTTTGGAATACTGACTTAGGCATCAGAGCTCTTCCCTGGGCACAGCCCACCTCCGGTGATTCTCTCTCTTTTCTTCTTAGGTTGCAATCATTGAAGTAATCATGGTTTTAGGGTGATCCGGTGTTTACTTTTGAACCCCATCACCTGGGTTCCACAAAAAAGAGATTCCATAGTAAAAATAAAAAAATAAAAAAATAACATCTTTGAATATTTGACCCAATTCTTGATTTCTTTTCTTTGGTTCTTGTTTATTGATCTTGTTTGAGCTCTTTGATTCAATCATTGATTGCTACTTACAATATTTATTTGTTGGTCGATTAATGTTTTCTCAAGAGCTGCAAGAAGAAAGAGCAAAGAAGAAAAAGAGGTAAGGGATGAGAAGCGAGAAAAAGCCATAATTATGTGAAATACAAAGGAAGAGGGACATCTTTTCAAGTGAAATACTTAAGGGAGTGCTGTGAGGAAAATTTTTATCTAACCTGATTTTTTTGTAGGAATTTTTTCAATGTCTAAACAAGAAGCAATCAAGTTGGAAGTTGGTGAAGATAGGATGGCATGGATCTTCGAAGCAATGATGCAACAATTAGAGGAGTTGACCACAACAATCTAAACAATGGATGGACGAATAAGGTAATTAGAAACTCCACAAGAGCATAATAGGATGGATAGGAGACAGGCTCAAATAGTCAACAAAGATATCTATCTCGAAAAGGGAGTTATATTGGGCCACAATACGAAAAAGATAGGGAGGAAGAAGGATGAGGTGAAGATGTTGATAGATTCTTGGGAAACATAAAGTTGCGAATACTACAATTATTCAAAAGAGAAGAAGGTAAAATTGGCGATCCTAGAATTCCGAGATTATGTCTTAGCTTGGTTGAAACAATTGGTGCTAAATCAAAGGAGAAGTGGGAAAAACAATTGGCAACCCCAAATTGCTAATAATCAGGACTTGGAAAACATCATGAGGGAAAGGTATGTTCCTCATTATTATTAGGATTAATTACCCATCAAAACCTTGAACTTATCCACCTTTCGTCAATTTGGATGGTTAAGCCACCGAGGGATAAAGTATTTTTCTCTTTCTAAAGGTTTTGATTATGTTCTACTTGGGTCTTCATTTTTTTTTTCTAATCTGTAAAATTCCAGACGGTAAGACAACTTTCCGGATAGAAAAACATCTGGGCAAATGAAAAGATTTTACTGAAATCTCGACAAAAATGATTTATGGAGATCTTTAAAAAATGGAACAACAGAAGAAGGCATCGGGGTTTGTTGAGGCGTGGAATTCAAGATCAATTTCTTTTTTGACTTTTTCCTCTCTGATGCACTTACTATTTTTGAGAGTTCTCATTGCAAAATAATAGATATGGTGGCGGTGGGTAGAAACTGGGTCGAGCTACGAGGAAATGAGAAATTGCAAACACAAAATCTTTGAAATTTCAACATCCCTTCTATGTTGATTAAAGCATTAACCCGACAAACACAATCACAAGGAACTCAGTCAGAAGTATACATACAGGGAAAATAAAATCCTCTTTTCCAGTCAGCCGACACCCTTATAATCCGGCGAGCGCAGCTCTTGCGCTGGAAGTTCCCTCAACGCCAGATCACTGCAATTTTCGTCAGATTTGCACCCATGCTTTTGTCCCCTACAAAGCCCATTGTGGCCCACCTTCTGTCTTCCCTTCATAGCCCCTATTTAAAGATCTATTGGCAACGTCACAACGCACGTCTATCCCTAGATCTGGTCGAAGCTCTTCTTTGATTCAAATAATGAATGGGAATCTATAATCAAGACGAGAAGGATTCTAACCAAAGAAATCAAAATCAAGAAATAATTGAAGATGACTGATGTAGCCGGAATTCCACCTATGGGGAGGGGTCGGACTCCAATTATAAAGTCACATATAAGAAAGAAGAAGTAATTCCCAAAAGATGGGAAGAGAGAGAGAGATTAAGAGAAAATCCTAGTGTATTGATCGTGGGTGCTTTTATAATTATTGGAGTCAGAGATTTTTTTGTATATATGAGATTAATGTGATATTCCTTATTTTATAGGAAATAGGAGTATTAGTGTATTTATATATTATAAGAGGTTTCATAAAAAATAACAAAAATAATATTAGTGGATTTATATACTATATATATTTTTCATACAAATAGATAATGAAAAAGGGATTAGTATATTTAAACGTTATATGCATTCCCTATAAAAATAATAAATTTGAATTGAATATTTTTTATGAGTTGGTGTTGTTGTATGTGAGCGGAGCGGGAAATATAGTAGTGTGATGTAATGTGAAAAAAGGTGTAATGTCATGATTTTGTGGCTATATGGTTTGTGTGATCTCATGTTTTGTCTTGTTTCGTTGTGACTATTAAGTTTATGTGGCGGCCTAATGTGAGTTTAGTCTTTAAACTCATGTTTCGACTTATGTGATTCAGTCTTGTATGAGTGTGGTAACTCATGATATTATTCAGCCTTATGTGAATGAGGCCTTTACAGAATCAGCCAATGTTTTAACCTTGTGTAAGTGAGGTCTTTAAACTCAGAAATCAACCAACGTTTATCCCTTGTATAAGTGTGGTAACTCATGATGCAATCATGTGTGAGTGTGATAACTCATGATTCGATCATGTGTGAGTGTGGAAACTCTGATCCGATTGGGTGTGAATATGAGAACTCACGATTCAACCTACGTAATTCGATCATGTATGAATGTGAGAACTCATGATTGGTCCTTTGTGATTCGACCATGTGTGAATGTAAAAATGCATGATTTGGTCATGTGTAAATGTGACAGGATTCAGCAGATGAAAGATTAAGAACCAAACATCAATGCAGCTTTTCTGCCAATTTAATTAAGCCCAATGATGTGATTTTCTTGTAGGTTGAAGGGTTAATTTCACACACAACAATTAAATCAAATCAGTATAAAATAAAGGACTCATCAAAGGTAAGTTTTGGGAGATTAGGAAGACCTTTGT
>JAOXNR010009315.1:0-32357 GCA_028571225.1 Parsonsia alboflavescens
TAACTTTGACCGTTAGAGACTTAACTAGAGCACTTGTTAGTGTGTTCTCCGTAGCACACACTAACTTTCCTCTATATATACATATATATATATATATATATATATATATTTATATACTTTTTGGTGTGTGTGTTTAATTCTTGTTTGTAATATTGTTCCTTGAAATATTCACTCATCATTATTTTATCGTCTTGGAAAGTAAACATTCATTTATAATTCATCTTTAATGGTCCTAATCATATCGCTTTCTCAATTTGAAGACCCATCGCATTTTTTTATAGGATCCGTATTTATATTCATTTAAATATAAATATAATTTAACATTAAAAACCTTAAAAAAACCCTAACATTAATAAAACCCAAACCTCACTCCTTTTTCCCCTTGTTTTTTTCCATTTAAAAGTTGATAGCACAAAGTGTTTACTTTACCCTATTTTTTTTAAAGTCGATATGAATTAATATTTCATTAAATTTTTGGGTGTAATTTGAGTTCTTAATTATAATTCTTATTGTTCTTGAAATCACTACAGAAAAAAAAAGAAAAGAAAAGGGTCTATTACGATGCATTTGGTGGTGTCCTTATAGGATATTAAATAGATTCGAACTTGCAACTTTTCATTATAAACTTATCTCCTCAACTGATAGATATCAAGGAGCCAAGCAAACTTTGAGTGGATCAACTTGGATGTTATCAAAGGAAGAATATTTTAAGGATGATACTCATGGAAGAAAGAATGCTTATAAGGATTTGTATTTCAAGAATGAGAGTTCTTGATTGTCTTCAAGTGATAGCTTGCAAATGATGACTTGAAGGAATACAAGGCCCATGTATTGAAGTTCATTTATAAAGACTTGTATTTTAAATACAAGTATGAAGATTCAAGGGATAAGAAGACATTGAGGGGATGCGATGTACAAGACAGGAAAGAACAAGTTGAAGTCAATGCCATCTTTGAAAGAAAATCAATGAATTATGAAGATCAATCAAGAAGAGGTTACAATCTTCATTTGATTCAAGGATTTGGGAAGAATTCAAGTGAAGTTCAAAGGCTTGGAGAGATGTGGAATCAAGTGGAGAAAGGCCAAGGAAGAATGGTTCAAGAACTGGATTGAATCAAGCCCGAAACAAGGCTGAATTTTCAGCCAAAAAAAAAAAAAGGATCCCACCAACCCAATTCTCATGTATCGAATGATAGTCAATTGAGCAGCCCGTTTCAGCTGCTTCTCAACAAGCTCTTCATGCACCAGATGATAACAATTGAGCAGCCTGCTTTCTAGTCTAATTTCACTTCAATTCGGCACACCAAACATCCATGCCATGTTGCTCATTTGTCTAATCTTACGAGTTGAAGAGCTTCAATTGGCAACAATTTCACTTTGATTCTAGTTGGTTGAAACATCAAATTAAGCTGCCTGTTTCAGTAGCTTGCTTGGCATTGATGTTGTCCACGTTGTTTGATACCAGGACCATGAGCCATATGTTAGGAAATTGCACTTTGAATCCAGAAATATAAAGCAAGAAAATGATCTACCCAGACAGAATATAATAATTAAAGAAACAAAACTTGAAGAACATGCAAGAAAATTTGTCATCGAAGTGCCCCCAAACCTGGGCCACATCTCCTTGCAGAGGCACTCTGCGAATCCACTAGACTTTTTAAGAAAGTTGGAATACAATGACGATCTTCTCTCAAGATCAGGGCACAAAGAGATTGAGAACACTCAAAAAGATCTAGCCAAGATCTTCTCTCTTTTTCTTTTTTAGCTTATAATTGACTATTGTCTTGCTATCACTAATATAAAGATGGAGCTTTTAACCTAAAAGCAAATCTATAGAAAGGACAAAAGCCCTTATATAATATTTGGCTTCATTCCCCAACAATCTCCCACTTGAGGACAAATATACCCGACACGCCAAGCAACTTTGCAACAATTTTCTTCAAAAAGCTAGTAACCAAAATTTGTGCCTCTGCAATACTCCTTATCAATTAACATGGAGTAATACCAATGGTAGTAGTACAGAAAATATGTCTTTCTCTGTCTACTGCCTTAGTCAACATGTCAGCAGGATTTTTTGAGCCATCAATCTTTTGTAACTTCAACTCATTATCTTTCAATGCTTACCTGATGAAGTGATAACGCTTCTTGATATGTCAAGTCCTTGAGTGATAATCTGCATTCTTAGCTAAGGGCATTGCACTTTGATTATCACTCCACATTGTACTCATGGGCTTTTTTCGATGTAGCTCCTCTATGTACTCTTGTAACCATATGATTTCCTTGAAGGCTTCTATGATCTCCACATACTCCGCTTCTGTCATCAATAGAGCCACCATTTTCTATAGTTGAGATACCTAACTCCTTGCTGTACTTGCAACTGTAAAGATATAACTAGTGGTACTCTTACCACTATCTCGATCATCCGAGTGATCTGCATCCACATAGCCTTGTAATTCTAGAAATGTATCACCATAACAAAGAGAGCAATTTGATGTATCTGCTAGAGATCTCAATATCCACTTTACTGCATTCCAATGCTCTTTGCCTGCGTTCTAAAAATATCGACTCACTACTCACACTTCTTGTGCAATGTCTGGTCTCGTGCTCACTATGGCATACATCAAACTTCCCATTGCTGATGCATATGAAACTACTGCCATCCCATCTTTTCAAAACTTGAGTGCTCATACACATATCCCTGGAAAGTTTGAAGTGACTCGCTAGAGGAGTCGCAACTTGTTTTGCCTTGTCCATGTAAAATCTCTAAAACCTTTCACATAGTCTTCTTGCGACAACCATAATTTCTCATCTTTCCTGTCCCTAATGATTGTCATGCCTAAGATATTCTTGGCCTCTCTCAAATCTTTTATAGCAAACTGTGATGCCAACATCTTCTTCACTTTTGTGATTTTCTTCATATTTGAACTAGCCACCAGCATGTCATCCACATATAAAGAGAGATACACAATAGCACCATCGCTATACTTACAAAGATAAACACAATGATCAGACTCACAGTGTGCAAATCCTTTTGCTTCCATGAAACCATCAAACTTTAGGTACCATTGCTGCAGAGCTTATTTCAAGCCATACAAGCTTTTATTTAAGCGACATACCATGTGCTCCTTACTTTTGACTTCAAAACCTTTAAGTTGTGCCATGTATAATTCTTCATCTAAGTCACCATGTAAAAACTCTGTTTTTATGTCTAACTGCTTAAGATGAAGATCCTCCACTGCAAAAATACTCAGCAAAACTCTTATTAATGTCATCTTCACTACTGGTGAAAATATCTTAGAGTAGTCGATCCCTTCTTTTTTAGAAAAGCCTTTAACTACAAGTCTTGCCTTATATTTGATACTACCATTAGCTTCATTCTTAATCCTATACACCCACTTATTTAATAAAGCTTTTTTATCTATGGGCAACTTGGTCAACTCCCGAGTTTTGTTTTGAAGTAACAAGCCCATCTCGTCTTTCATAGCACGCTCCTACTGCACGTGAGATGTGTCTTTCTTTGCCTCATCATAAGTCTCAAGTTCTCCCCAATCTGTATACAAGACATGACTCAGAACAATATTTGATAATGGATCAAAAATTACCTTTGGCCTTCTCACACATGTAGATCTTTTCAAGACAAGTATTTCAAAGTTGTTAGTCTGCTCTGAATCATTATGTTCCTCTTGAATTGTCCCCGCACTAGTAATAGGTTCATCTTGAAACTCTTCTTCAGATGCATTCTGATTTGCTGGAATCATCTTTACGTGCATTGTATCTAATTCAACGTATTCTGATTCTTTTGCTTTTTCATGCTTTGTCTGATGATCCTTATAGATCTTTCCTTCATGGAATACCACATTCCGACTGCGAATGACTTTGTTATTAACCATACTCATCGCCACCATATCCTTTAACACTTTTGGGACTTAGCATAAAGCTTCTTCCTATCCTCCCTGTCAATCAAAGCATATGCAATACAACCAAAAACTTTTAGATAGGAATAATTAACCATTTTACCTGACCATTGCTTCTATGATATTTCTCCATCCGACAAACTACATGGACTCCTATTGATAAGATAAACAATAAGTGTAGCGGGAGGCCTGCATGTAGTCTCATGCATCTCGCACGTTCTGGAATGGTCTTGTTCATTCTCTCAACGTTGCCGTTTTCTTGAGGAGTTCTAGGAACAATCTTCAACCCATGTATGCCTTCCTGGCTCAAGTATTCTACAAATTCCCTACTTATGTATTTACTACCATTATCAGACTTCAGACATTTGACTTGAAAACCTATTTCTTTTTCTACCACGGTCTTCCACATTTTAAACATCCCAAATACTTCTGATTTTTCTTTGGGAGCATAGACCCAAGTCTTCCTTGTCGAATCATCAATGAATGTGACAAAATATCTCTTACCACCATAAGAAAGTTTCTACGCCAGTCCCCATATATTAGTATGAACCAACTCTAGCTTTTGACTTTTATTCGATCACCCATTCAATTGAAAACTAACTGCTTTTTGTTTTCCATAAATGCAACTCTCACAAAAATCTAACTCAACCTTTTGCAAAAACCTGGAAGCAACTTTCTTGAATGTAACTACTTTACACCCATTTCACCAAGATGTCCCTAACGATAATGTCAAAGAGTAGATAAATTACCTGTAGCCACTGTAGTTGCAACCACATCGTTGATATTGTCTCCTCGAAGAAGGTTAAGTGTCAAGTACTGTTTCCCTTTTCTACTACTCTGGATCCTGAGGTTATCTTCCACTCTCCGCACCCAAAGGTTGTTACCAAACCTTCTTGGTCAAGTTTACTAGCTGAGATGAGATTTTTCTTCAATTCTAGTAGATGCCTTGTTTCACGCAAAACTAGAAGTCCTCCTCTTGAGATGTTCACAGTCATAATTCCTTTTCCAACAATCGAATATGCGTGGCTGTTTCCCACAACCACTTGCCCAAAGTTTCCACTGACATAATCAAAAAATATTTCTCTTTGAGAGGTGCAATGGAAAGAAGCACCAGAATCAATAAACCAATTGTCTATCGTCAAGTCAAACCCTACAGATAAACACAAATTTTCTAGCAAGGGTTCATCACTAACCACATTAGCTCCTTGATTCTCATCCTGTTGCTTCACGTTGAAACCTTCGGCGTCCGATTTTGTGACAAAACCAACACTCATCTTTGCACCCGACTTCTTTCCCCTTGATTATGATCCACCTTGCTTGGTGAATTTTCCTCTGTTTTTACTTCTTCCATTGTTCTCCACAGCTAGTGTCGTAGAAGATGTAGATGCTAAAAAATTATCTCCACCCAAGACTTTCCTTCACATCCCTTCATCCATGATGCCACTCACAACGTCATCCAAAATCAAATCACAATTGATGGTGCTTGAACTACCCTGCACTGTGATGTGTAACTTTCTGAAAGAGAACATAAAAACAATAAAGCTTGAAGCTTTCTATCTAGATTTATGCCTGTAGATTCCAATTGACCCATGACCTATATAATATTGTTAATAAGCTCTGCCACAAAACCGCTGTCAAATAGCTTCATATTAACCAATTTCTTCAACAAAAATACCTGATTTGATATAGATGGCTTCTCATAAATATTCGTAAGAATATCCATGGCTTCTTTTGCAGTTTTTGCTTTCGCGATGTGGTAACTCGTCTTTTTCGTTAACCCTAAACGAATAACACTCAACGCCTTTCGATCAAGAATTTTCCATCCGGATTCCACTATCGGATCCACTTCCGCGATCTTAGGTTTCCAACCCTCAAGTGGTAAACAAAGATCTTTCTAATAAAGATAATCCTCAATTTGATGTTTCCACCATCCAAAATCCTGCCCATCAAATTTATTGATTCTAATTTTACCTTCTGCCATACCATTTTCTTTCAATCGAACTTCACCGAAAAACCCTCGATGTTCTCAATTAGCCAACCTAAGGCTCTGATACCAGTTGTTAGGAAATCACATGTCAAATCCAGAAATATAATGCAAGCAAACGATCTACAAAGATAGAATATAATAATGAAAGAAACAAAACTTGAAGAACACGCAAGAAAATTTGTTATCGAAATTCACCCAAACTTGGGTTACGTTTTCGAGTAGAGGCACTCTACGAATCCGCTAGACTTTTTAAGAAAGTTGGAATACAATGACTATCTTCTCTCATGCTTAGGGCACAAAGAGATTGAGAACACTCACAAAAATCAATCCAAGATCTTCTCTCTTTTTCTTTTTTAGCGTATATTTGACTAGCATCTCGCTATTGCTAATAAAATGATGGAGCTTTAACCTAAAAACAAAATCTATAGAAAGGACAAAAAAGGCCCTTAAATAATATTTGGCTTCATCCACCAACACCATCGACCCAACAAAACAATTGTCATCAATTGAGCAACTTGCTTCGCATTCAAACATTAAATTAGGCAACTTGATTTCGTTCCTCAAAACATGCCAAGCATCATGTGAGCAACCACCAATTCATCCCATGAAGTGCTAGTGATGGCTTCAACTACTAGCTTGATGCCACCAAATGACTTCAATTTGAAAGCTTGAATAATCGATTGAATTCTCAATTGAGAAGCTTCCAAGAAGCCTTTGATGTGCACCGGTTATAAATGTTCAAGTCGGCAGGTCAACTGATTGAAACACTTAAGGAGCTTGTTGCCACCATTAAAACACTTGAGAAAAAAATTGATAGTTGAATATGATTTTCTTGAAGGTGAAATGCTTCACCAGCACCCACAACTGGCACCGGTTGTTTACATCACTAGCATTGGTGAAACAAGCAACATTGAGGTGTCATTTGGCTTCTCAAGCTGATAAGTCCCAGTCTTGTCACCGGCCCTCTACCTAGCGTTGGTCAAAATTTTCACTTTTGGTCCCTAATACGATTTTGATGGTTTGACTTGATTTTCATTGACTTTTCTTGGTCATTTGACCTATTTTGAAAGGTTATTAAGGTCTTTTGACCATTGTAAGAATTGGATTAGGGCTTCTTACATGTTAGACTATAAATAGTTCTTTTCTTTATAATTCCTATAACCAACTTTTCTATAAGCATGTATACTTTGAGTGATGAATTTTAAAGATTAAACTTGATCTTTTTGGTGTGTTCTTATGAGCTCTTCTTACAGTTTTTAGGTGATTGCATATATGGTAATTAATTACTTTGGGTTAAGGTATTGATTAGTCTACCAAATCATGAAATTGGTTATTGTAAATTTCGTACAAAGGTCAATCTAATTAACCTTGAACTTTATGATGAGTCCTACTATTTCATTGATGGGTCTTGAAGAACATGAACCCTAAAAATCTTCATCTATTCAAGAACCACATCTTCAACTATTATGCCAAATTACTTTTGATATAAATATTAAGATACATTATATTTAAAGTCCATTTTGAATAAAGCTCGATGATATAAAAAGTGTATATAAAACATATTGACAATTTAAATATTTTAAAATAATTCAATTAATAATTACAAATAATATAATAAAAAAACTAAATGTAGAATAATATAATAAAAAAAACAAGGAAATAATCTGCCAACACATAAGCGAGTCGTCATGAGTTGTGATTTTGATGACATATTAAATTGTATCGATAAAGGTTTATTTTTCACGACATAGTAAACTGCATCAAAACAAATTATTTTTTTTCGACACACATGTATCAGTAAAGATGTAAACTTTTCACAAGAACATGTTTTGTGTCAAGAAAACAATTCCTTATGTGTTGAAAATTTTTTATTTTTCTCGACATATTAATGTTGGCATATTGATAAAATCATGCTGACATATAGGTTTCATGTTGAGAAATAAAACCTAACTTCACACATTAAGTGAGTTGTTATAAATCATGTTTTTCTTGACTCACTATTATTTAACACTTTCAATATGATTTCTCCATACACATATATATACCATGTCATCATAAAATGAGTCATCGTTTTATTATAGTGAATATTCGTTCATTGACTTGAAATTGTTTATTATCTTGGAAAATAAACATTCATTTAGAGTTTATCTCTAATGATCTTTATTAAAATTACCAATAATACAATAAATTTTCATTATTGAATTATCACACTGATTACAATAGATAATAAATTATGTTTTAAATCCAATAAATATATACGTACAAAGAGAAACAAGTCTACTAACTGCCCCATGAAAAGATAAAAATTAGGGTTAAGGTAAATAATTTGTGCTATAGGGTTTTTATGAAAAAAATAAAAATCAAGGTTTGGGTTAATGTGTTTTAAGGGTTTTAAATGGTGAACAATTAGGATTTGCACTGGAAACTAAAGGTGGTGTCAGTGAAAACAGCCATCTCGAACCCTCAATGGACCAGATGGGTACTTTAGATCAAGCCGACATGATGATTTGGGGACCATCTCGTCATTTGAGATGGTGGGTCTAAATTATCCTATATTGTTGTCTGGATGAATAAAATGGCCTGTCTCCTTGTGTCGAAGGACGAGACATCCCAAAAAAAATCCTTAAAGGTGTAACAAACGTCACTCAAGAAATCAAATTTCTCACCAAGGACTCCGTAGCTGTCATTATCTCGGATGAATTTGCAACGAACACTTTTGGACAAAATTGTAAAATTTCATCATGTATCACCTTATTTGGCCATAAGTAAGCAGTATGCACATTTCATTGTATTTTTAATTTTTTTTTTTTTGTATTTTACCCACTTAATTAATTTGCATGGAATGGGATACTTTTCTTATTGCAATGAAATTTTATCTCATCTGAATAATTCGTTTATATTTCGGTTTAATGAAACTTCTCAATTAGCCAAAAAAAAAAAAAAAAATGGTATTGACATTAAAATAACGTTGGAACCTCTCCCATTCCTTTAAAAAAAATTCATATATATCGACCCACGGCAATACGTCTTTCACCACAAAACTCACGGAACTGACTAGCACTCTCCATAGGGAAGTCATCCCATGCTACAGTCTCAACTCTTAAGGAGCATAGATAAATGAGATCCCATTTAAGTTAACCATTCTCCCGGGTCGGGTCACAAGAAACAACTTGGAGAGTCATTTCAAAATTAAAAGGCTAGCAGATGTTGGAAGCTCAGCTGGCTGCTAATTACACGCGTGTGTGTATATATATATGTTGAATTCTAACGAGATTTGGTGGGCTAATAACCAAAGTTTGATTTTGGTTTTGATTCTATTTAATAATCCACATTGTTTTTATCGTAAACTTCTAATTAATTGGCTAAGAATTCTTTAATCAATTGTTTTGGTCAGACTTGGTTTATTTTTCGCAAAGTAAGTATTGAAAATTAGATTATATATATATATATATATAATTATATTTTAACAGTATTTGGATCAATTTATAATTTCGCTCAAGACTTATGATTTACGTGCTCATCATTCCATCTATTGGGGTGTCCCAAAAGACAGATTATATATATATATATATATATATAAAGCTTCAAAGTTGATGGCCAAGATGATCAAGTCGATTTCCAACTTATAAACAAAACTTGGTGATTGGCCACGTGAAACAGGTTCGTTTCTCTTCCTATAATTTATTAGGGTGCAAGTGTATCATGATGCGAAACTGTGGAATATAATATTCAAATAAGATTGATATTCAAACTATCATTCTTAAATATGATCGATATTGGACAATGATTTTATTGAACTATCATATATAAGCATGTAATATTGTGATTGGGAATTGGTCATACCTTATGATATATATAAAATAAAAACAATGAAAATATATTATTAAAATCAACATACTTTCTTCGTCTTATATATAAATAAATAAATATATATATATATATAATATATATATATATATTGCTAAGGCGCGCTCCAACCGTTACCGTAATGGAATTGTTGTTACAGTGCTCATGCAACCAACCAAGCTGAGTAAGAATTCCGTTACGGTAACGGTTGGAGCACGCATTAAGGTGCGCTCCGAAACGCGTCTTAGCAAATCCATATATATATATATATATATATATATCATTTTATATCTCGAAGGATCATAAATTAATAAAAAGTTATATTAATATATTGTTGATTCTTAAAGCTTTTGGGAATATAAAATTTTGGCAAATTAGTCAATTTAATCTCACAACCTTTTCTTCTTTTGGTTGTATAGGTTTGTATGTTTTTTTTTAGGGTCCCATAACTTTTTATTGGGCCAGCAAGTTGATCCAATTACTCAAAAAAAGATATTTTTAGACCATTTTTACTCAAATTATATTTTTATTATTTTTTCTTAAGGGTATTTTAGGTATAACATTGTTTTTCAACCGATTACTTTGATTTCACTAAATCCTATCATACTTAAATTACTAAGTTGTGAACTATTAGTGAAATCAATACTTAAATCAGGTCATTTTTACCCAACATATTTAAATTACTAAGCAATTGGACCATTGGTGAAATCAAAGAAATTCATTAGTGAATAGTATTATACCTAAAATACCCTTAAGAAAAAGTAAAAAAAAAAATTCCAATGGAAATGATCTGAAAATCTCATTTTCAAAGCAATTAGACTTAGTTAGTCATTCATAAAAAGTTATGAGACCCTGAAAAATTAAAAAAATATAGAGACCTGATAGAGACCTACATGCTAAAACAAAAAGTTACGGGACTAAATTGGTGGTCATTTTACCTAAAATTTTGTATATTAATATTTAACATTAAAATCATTTAATTTTTTTCCTACAAAAAGTGTAAAGAGACTCGAAAATATTATATCAATTGAAAATTTAGCTCACTGTACATTTTTCTTTCATACAAATTTTTGGGAATTAAATAAATTCAAGGGCTTTTTGTCAATATGGTCCTTCAAGTTTTGCCCAAACTATATAATAGTCTCCACGGGGTTTTTTAATCATAATGGTCCCATATCTTTTTACGTAATGGTTCAAATCACTCATGTCCGATCACTCCCACAACGTTAAAGGTCACATGACCAACACGTGAAAAAATTAAAGGGGCAAAATTGACATCTACTTACTCGTCGCCCTAATCCAAATACTCCCGGTGATATCTTAGAGCGGAAGCCTAGATGTACCGTTGGGATCCAAGAACAAGCCTAAACCACAATCGTCACAAGGGAGAATGCAAATACTCTCGGAGCAAAAAATTTATAAGTTAGAAACAATAGTGATGTGTTTGAATGTCTCTCTATTTATGCTAGTCTCCTACAACTCGAGATCTACATACTCAGTGATAGCGGCACCGTCACTAATATAAGTTTAAGGCAACCCAAGACAGCTAGAGCTGTGGTTACACTGAATGGGAGGTTTGAGATATTGTCATTTTTTGGATCATTTTTGGCCGCCACCTACACCAGTGGGAGCCACGAGTTTGACCATATTCTTGGCTGGTGGACAAGGTCCACAGGTGGGTGGGAGAGTTGGTAGTAGATTCAGGCGGATGGCAGCAGAGGTGGTGGTGGTGGGTTTAATAATCCAGCTTTTCCCGAGTTGTCATCTGGGCTTCCATTCTTCAATTTTCCTATAAATATGCCTAATTGTCAACTACCAGTGGATGGGTGGTCGGATAACCCAACCGCTGCTCCTCGCCCGCTCTTCTATTTTTACTCTTGGAAGGATCTTTGAAGTACAAGCAAATTATTGATAAAAATATTTGTGAAGAAGTTCGATTGGAATCTTTGAAATTTGATTGAAATTATTTGTATCCTGATCATGTTTCATTATTTGTTGAAAAGAGATAAAGAGCAAAGCAGTAAAAGCTACCAAGCAAAGTGACTCTGGTTATTAGCATGCACTGTTTATAAGGACATCATAGTTGTCTTTTATTTTGCTGCCTTCATCTTCCTCAAAAATTTTGAAATTTATTTGTTTTAGGAAATGCAATTGGATATAATGATATCCGGGCATGACTGACATTCTTTCTTAAGATAAGAAGATTTGTTTTTTTTTTTTTTGTTTGAGATGAGAAGAGTTAATTTCGAACGATGATTTTGATATAATTCCATACTAAATCCTCCTTTCGTTTGTTGCTCAAAACTTGATTTAGTAATTAAGTTTTCGCTCGTTGAAGCTTTTTGTAATCATGGATTTTCTGGATTAACCCATTAATTTGCTTGGCTATTAAAAAGAAACACAAGTAGATTGTCATTTGCACCCTTTTAATTTCGTCACATGCTGGTCAGATGACCTTCTCTGCTATGGGAGTGACTGGACATTGGTGGTTTAGACTATTATTGCAAATCGTAAAAAGATGTGAGACCTTTATAGTTAAAAAAACCTTGTAGAACCATTATATAGTTTGACAAAACTTGTAGGATCATCTTAGCGAAACGCCCATAAATTCAACAATACCAAACTTTTCTAACTCTCTTAAATGTAAAATATTTATAACTTTATTTTAAGATAATTGAACGAAAAACCATTTAAACAAATCTTACAAAGTTAGTAAATCTTTTTGCAAATCTTTTAAAATTAAATGAGTAAATATTTTTAAGAGAAAATTCTCATTTTTGACCCTAATATTTTATATTTGATACATATAAGTTCCAAACCTTTATTTTTATAAGTCACTTTCTTTTCCCTTTTTTTTTTTCTTCTTTTTTTTGATCATGATAGATCCCAAATCTTTAATTTTTTCTTCATGAAAATATGGGTCCTAAATCTTTTCTTGATTGAAAGTTCTTTTGGATAGAAAAGCTCCTCAACATGGATGGGGTATTTTTTTTTTTTACCCACCCCTCCCCTAATCCTCCCTTCAAGGATTAGCAGTTACAACTTACCTGCCCTCGGCGTGTCTTGAACTCGAGACTTCCCAATCCCAAATGTTGTTGTTTACTACTTAGTTAGTAAAACTTGACATAGATAGGGTATACTAATGCATTTATTGTTCCACTCCTATAGTATAAAGATCAATATAATCACTCCGAGTGATACCATGTTAAAAACTAGAAGGGACCAATGTGGGAATTTCAACAAAGTTGACCCATATTTGAAAATGAAAGAGCTTGGATCTTTCATTACTTAAGTGGTTATTCTAGTTTGGAAAAGTAAATGGACAAAATTAACTTCTCTATATTAATCAATTTCAAGTTATGTTAATTAGATCGAAGACGAGCGATTCTAGCAAAAAAGACGTTATGGTCAATCAAAAAAATCCAAAAGAAAAAAAAATCATAAAGGATTTTAAAAGTTACTGGTGTGTGCTGTACATTTGACCATAATTCCCATCATAATAATATGATAGTTGGTATCAAAATTGGAGTGGAAATTAATCTAGTGAATGAAAGATGTAATTTGATATATCATATGATCAAAAACACCAACAAACATCAGAAGAAATTTAAATCCAAAATTGCTTAGCCGCTCATAACACATGCATTACTGTTCATACAGATGACACTGTTCATTTCCGAATCCCACATCGCTTGACCAGAAGTTATCTAGTGTGGTCCTTTGGTTATTAAATAAAATGTCAACTATTAAAGGTACACTAACTTTGCATTGTTCCCCTAAAATATTATTATCCTCCCTTATTGACCTGACCGTCGAGGGAGTATTGGGAAACATACCTGATACATACTGACCTTTTTCTATGTATTAAACTATTACCCAATTCAGGATCCAACCTCACCAACAACATCATTTGGCGTCCACAGTGTTCTAAGCATGATTGACACTACAAATTAACCCTTACATTCCCTACACAACATGAAAACCAAGTCTGGATAAATCGGTACTTCTAAGGTACCAAAAGGAATGAAGCAGGTGCAAGATCCACCTAGCAATACTGAGATACCACCTCCTATCAATGGAAACCAAAACAACATAGACCAGCTCCAACAACTGATTGGTGACAAGAATCATCCTTAAACTTTAGCTCAATTCCCAAATCCAAATAAATCACAAACAGGAACTGCAACTTTTAATCTAAGGTTGGTAGAAAACATGTCACAGGGACTCCACCCATGGCTTGGGGTTGCCATCTCAAATATATATAGAATGAAACTTGCCAGTGACCACTACGAAGCTTTCAAATTGTTCTTGGAACAGAACAATTACACCCAGCCCCCTCATAACAATGAAGAAGTCGGTTCCTTCAACCAAGATGGAAGCAAAGAGCCTGAAAATGATGAAGTAAAATCCAAGCGAAAAGATCCAAATGTAGAAGAAATCCCGAAAATCCCAATACCACAATCTATAATCCTTTAAAGAAGACAATTCACTTAACCAAGAAGAACATAACGGGTACCCCAGGAATTTCAAGCAAAGCTTCATCATTTAGAGCAAAGAGTAGATGTTGAAATGCCAGAATTTAAACCTTGCACAAATTAGAGATTCTTCCCCTCTCATACCAGAGTTATGCCATAGAAAAATACCCATTGATTTCCTACTCTCCACAATAGACCGATACAACGGAACAATTGATCCAATTAAACATCTTTCCACATTCAATATCATGTTAGCTTTTTACCACCCGGATGAAGTCCTTCTTTGTAGAGCTTTCTCCACAAAACTCACAGGGAAAGCTCTAGAATGGTACATGTTGAGGTCAAAAGTTCTTTGGCCTAAATTGTTTTGTGTTGCAACCATGATCGATGTTACAACCGGTGAGAAAAGACACAATTTTGACTTAATGAGATTTTCTCAACAAAGCTTATCCAAACTTTATCTTAATTGAGTTTGAATTATTGTTAATGCAATGTCTATCACTATCTATTTAATTTAAAGTCTATCTTATCTATTGTTAGAATTTGAATTTAAATCTTAGAAATAGGATGTTGATGATCAAGCTCTATGAAGATTATTTAAACAACATTAGGCAGCAAGGATTATGTACTCAAGCTACATCCAAAGATTCAATAAAGCCCCATAACTCTAAACTGATCCTATACTTCAGAAAGTCATTACAATCTTTGAAGATCAAGTTCGTTCATGATGGACAAGCATCAACATTGTTCATCAATATTGGGAGAAGGATTCTTAATTAAATCAACAACTTTTTCTTTGGGAGGAAGAACATCGATCAGATCGGGAGGATCTATCATTGGAGGGAGTCCAAGTTCAAAGAATTACAATTGGACTTGTGATTTATTATTGTTGATTAAATTCATGATTATTTAATCAAGTTTTGTAAATCCTCATTGTAAATTGTTATCTGATTTGAAGGTGGAGATTAAGCTGGGTGAGGGCCTCCCAGAGTAGGCTTAGTCGAATTGGGTTAACGAACTTCTTGTATTAACTGCTCTTTTCAATTTCCGCATTGTTTTAGTTTTAACCAACAAGTTATAACTCTAAGTCAAGTTACAACAGTCAAAAGCATTACAACTCATAAAGGCATCCATCCACCCCTTTCTCAATTGGTATCAAAGTGAGTTCACAACAAATTGTTGTACACATAGCAGGTGTAGATGACAAAGAGTTGGATGCAATGAGTTCAAAATCAAAAGCTTCTTCAAAGCATCCACTTCTCACTAATGCAAATTACTCATACTGGAAAGCCAGAATGGAAATCTATATTAGGGCTCAAGATGAACTAGCTTGGGCATCAATCAAACGAGGCTAGATAGTACCAAGTCAAACTGCTTCTGATAGTACAACTTCTCCGAAAATTGAAGATCAATGGACTAAATCTGAAATGAAGATGTACATGGGCAATACTAGTGCGCTAAATGCAATTTTCACTACAGTAGATCCAAAGCAATTAAGACAAATTTCTACTTGTAGTATTGCAAAAGTAGCATGGGATATCTTGCAAATTGTTCATGGAGGAACCAATCCTATCAAATCTTCAAAGTTGCAACAACTTAGTAGCAAATTTGAAGAACTCAAAATGAAGGATAATGAAACAATTGCATCATTCAACACTAAACTGAAGGAACTTTCTAATCAGTCATATCAACTTGGTGAACCATGGGATGAGCCAAAGATCATGAAAAAGATATTGAAATCTTTGCCAAAAATCTTTCAAAGCCAAAATCACTGTAGTTGAAGAAGCGAAAGACATCAAAGCCATCAAACTCGATGAACTTACAGGATCACTCCAAGCCTATGAGATGATGCATACTATTACAAAGAAGAAGGCCAAAAGAGTTGCAATATTTGCTGAAGATGCAACCATCATTGCCGATTTGGAAGTTGAGGAAGATGATGTTGATAAGATTGCAACGCTGACCGAAAATTTCAAACGTTTCCTGAAGAAAAACACCAGAATTAGCAGACACAACAAAATTGACAATTCAAAAGATAAGATCAAGAAGAAATACAAGAACGCTGACTCCAAAATAATAAGAAAAGAGACTCAAAGTATCAAAAATATGAAAGAATTCAATGTAGGGAATGTAAGGAATACAATCATATTCAATCGAAACCTTTGCCCTACTTGCCAAGTTAAAGTCTGTTAGATTACTACTTGCAGTTACATGTGCCAAAAATTTCAAATTGCAACAAATGGATGTCAAGAAAACATTTATGAATGGATATTTCAACGAAGAAATATTTATTGAATAGTCCTAAGGAAATGAAAATCCTGAATTCCCTCAACATATTTAAAAGCTCAAAAAATCACTTTACTTGCTCAAACAAGCACTTAGAGCCCGATATGAGAAATTGGCAAAATATCTTCCACAAAGAGGTGGAGTTGATCAAACGTTGTTTATCCAGAAATAAAAAGGTCACATGATCTACTTCAACAAAACTCGTGGAAGAATTTGTTGACCTCATGAAAAAAGAATTTGAGATGAGTATGATTAGTGAGTTGCAATTCTTTCATGGTTTACAAATTAATCAAATTGATCATATCATATTTATCTCTCAAATTAAGTATGCCATTAATCTTGTTAAGAGGTTTGGAAAGGAAGGGTCTAAGCATATCAGGACACCAATGGGAACCAACAGCAAGTTAACCAAAGATGATTCTGGTAAACCCATAGATCAACACTACTATAGAAACATTATTGGAGGTTTATTGTATCTCACTACAAGTCAACCAAATATATTATTTAATGTTAATGTGTGTGCACGTTATCAAGAAAATCCTAAAGAATCACATCTCAAAGATGTAAAAAGAATTCTAAGGAATGTGAATTCAACTTCAAGTTGTGGAATTCATTTTACTGAAAACACATGTCTACGCTTGGTTGGATATAGTGATGCAGATTGGGCAAGAAATGGAGATGACAGAAAAGGTGCATTTGGTGGATGTTTCTATCTTGGTAACAACTTGGTGTCATGGTACAGCAAGAAAAAAAGTTGTATCTCTATATCAACAGCTGAGGCAAAGCATATTGCTGCAACAAGTTGTCGTACACAGCTGATCTGGATGAAGCAAGTGATTGAAGATTATGGTATATCACAAAAAGAGGAACTCATGTATTGTGATAACAAAAGTACTATTGACATTTCAAAGAATCCTATGCAACATTCTAGGACAAAGCACATAGATATCCGTCACAAAGAAAGTTATAACCTTGGAGTATGATACAACACAAAAATAAATAGTTGATATTTTTACTAAGTCACTAGACGATACTCGATTTGAAGAGTTGCGTGGGGCACTTGGGCTGTGTCTCATCTGATGGGTCATGTCCTTGTTTGATTCAATGTGTATGTTGTAACAATTTTTTTATATAAAAAAAAAAAGGAAAAGAGAGCGAGAGAGAAAAACAAGAATATGAGATGACATGTCAGTTGAAGAGGAAAGAAGAATTTGAATTGGCATAAACTATAAAGTCTTATTTTTAGCAAAACTTCAACAAGCTTCCAACGTTATTTTTCAACTCAAACTCTTCACTTCTCCACTTCATCTTTATCTTTCTCCCTGTAATCTCTCTATTTACAAGTTATTTCAGAAAGCTCAAAAAGAAAAAGAGTAAATCTCCATTTTAGTGCCTATTCTTTTATACTTAAGGCATGTAAGTCCTCTTTATTTCTTTTTATCTTTTTAAGTCTCCTATCTTTTTTATTTAAACCAACTAAATCCATAAGCCTTTATTTTACCATTTAAAATCCTTAACCATTTTTCTGTTTTAAAGTTAGGTCCCTAATCTTTTTACTTGTAGCCAAAAAAATACTTCTTGCTTGAAAACTATATTTTCAGGGGAGATAATTCACCAAACATTCATTTTGATCTAAAAAACTGTGAGTAGAGAAGTCGTTTCACTATTCCTTTACCTTCTTTGTGCCATTATCGTCTTCTTGAGGTGGCCATGAGCCTTTTATTCTTGCTCTTCAATTGGTTGCTCACTCTACAAATTGATTGCTACTATGCGATGCAGGGATTTACATTCTTTTAAAGATTCCAAAAGTGCTTCAACCTTATTTTATTTATTTAATTTTGTTTTAAAAAAGGGGAAAAAAAAGGTGAAATGACTTCCTTACTCCCAGTTTATTTGACCAAAATAAATGCTCAGTGTATCATCTCACTTGAAAATTTATTTCTCAGTTAACAGGGACTTTGTTGGTCAACTGTAAAAAGATTGGAGACCTAACTTTCCAATAAAAAATGGTTAAGAATTTTAAATGGTACAATAAAACCTTAGGAATTTAGTAGGCTTAAATAAAAAAGATAGGGGACATAAAAAGACGAAAAGAAAGAAAGAAGACTTACATGACGAAAGTATAAAAAAATAGGGACTAAAAAAGGGATTTACTCAAAACAAAAAATATTCTGGAATCATGGTAACCACCACGAAAGGGAAGCAAGCAGACACATCCAAAGGAACACCAACCCAAACCAAGATGAAATTGAGACCCAAGAAAGCAACAAAATTACAAGATGAGCAATCCTCATCTACACACGTTGAAGAAAAAGCCGCGACACCACCATTGACTACAACAGAGACTTCGCAACCTATTAAAACTTAATCACCACCACAGGCGAAACCGAATCTGGCATTCAAGTTCAAGAAGTTTTTGAAGAATCCCCTACTGAATTAGAACAAATTATTACTATTCCTGAAAGCATAATTTTGGCACAAATTTCAGAGTTACCGGAGCAACAGACGACATAAGCAGATCAATTTGAAAAGTCCAAATCATATGCATCTATAGATTCTAAAGAAACTTAGATGCAACCCAACACGTTGTTGCATCACAGAAGACAAGAACACAAGAGCAATCTAAAAAATCAAGTTCTAAAGATGAAGAGGATCTAGAAAAAGATGCTGAGGTCCCTATTGAACAAGATACCACTGAAATCTCTTCTAAGGATTTAGAGGCACCTTAACAACTTAAAAGAAAGAGGAAGGTTACCACTAGAATAGATATTAATATGAAATTATTGAAAATTTAGGGTTTAGTTCAAGTTACTCTCCTAGTACAAAGTTTATTTCTAAAACTTCTGGTGAATCTGATAAGTCCAAGTTTGATGACTCTGGTGATATTGTTAACGATGTTACAACTTCAATACCTGCTATAACTCCAACTGATAAAGGAAAAGGAAAGGCTATCAGTACTAAGTCTACCGGTTTATCTGTTGAGAATGCCTTAAGTTCACGGTTTTATGGTCAAAAGAAAAAGACAAAATAGAAGTCTGTCAAGTTTAAAAAGATAAATGAAAAAATGAAGATAAGCGAACAGGCTTTTCATAAAAATGGAAAGACCAACATGTTGCAAATAATAGGAGTTCTTAAGAGTTTATCTGTTTTCAATGGATAAGTTGGGAACTTGGTAATAGAATTCTATACCAATCTTGATAAGCATGTTACTGATTCTAATTCTACATGATATCACACGATTTATGTCAGAAAAACATTTTTGGAATTTAGTCCTGTTAAGATTAGTAGAGTTTTACATTTGCCAGTTTATGATAATACTGAAGACAGTGTTTTAAATGCAATTTCCAATATGGATTTGGTTGCCAGAGTATTAACTGGAGGTGAAATCAATACTTGGCCTGAAATTGGAAAGATTATAGCTTCATCTTTGCTTGCACATTATTTTCTTCTATTAAGTTTTTGTTTGCAATTGGATGCCTAATTTGAACGTTACATGGGTTAATCAACAAAGAGCACAATTGCTTTATGCCTTAGCAAATGCCAAAAACATCAGTCTAAGTAATATCATCTTTGATAGCATTATTAAACATGGAGGACCTACTACTGGTTCAGGTTCTCTCTACTGTCCAGGTTTAATAACCTTTTTGGTGCTTCAAAATAAACCACCATTGACGAAGGATGATTATATAATTCCCCTTGAGCATGTTGTGCAAGTATCCAAGAAGATTGTAGAAAGGTCAAGGGCTAGTCATTTTCAATCGGACTCTAATTCTAACAATTCTAAAAAATCAAAGAAGTCCAAGAAAGATGTTGCAGTTAATGTCACAACTCAGACGCTCGTTGTTGATGTTGACAATTTGAAGGAAAAACTCTCCACCTTTGAAAACAAATTGGATGTTGTTCTCAAAATTCTCCACAAGCATTTTACTAAGGACGATATTTTTGATTAGCTTGACATCTGATTTGCACATAAATAGAGGGAGAGAAAAAATGTAGCAAAAGCCAATGGCAAGAAGGCAAAAGCATGGCAAATCTGGTTTGAGACTGGATTTTATATTTTCTAATGAATGGTTGGTGAACAATTGAATAAGAATAAGTTTTTTTTACTAGCTTGGTGCTAGGGGGAGTTTAGAACAATTTTAATTTATTTGGATGACTGTATTATTACTAATACTCTTTTTATTAGTACTTAATTCTCTTGGATGGATACGTATATTTTTCCGTGTGGAAATTCATCATGAAAGTTGGATGATCTTCATCCAACATGGGGAGAAACTGTTCTGTGTTGCAACTATGATCTACGTTACAATAGGTGAGAAACTATATAGTTTTGACTCAGCTATATTTTCTCAGCAAAGCTTATCTAAACTTAAGCTTAATTGAGTTCGAATTATTGTTAATGCTGAGATAAATAACTAGATAGGTTGTCTTGAAGTTTGTCACTATCCAGTTGATTTAAATTCTATATTATCTATTGTTAGAGTTTGAATTTAAATCTTATAAATTGGTTGTCGATGATCAAGGTCTCTGAAGATTATTTAAATGACATCAAGCAGCAAGGATTATGTACTCAAGTTACATCAAAAGATTCAACAAAGTACTATAACTCTGAAATGATCTTGTACTTCAAAAAGTCAATACAATCTTTGAAAATCAAGTTCGTTCATGATTGACAAGCATCAACATTCCTTCGGAAGAAGGATTTTAATTAAATCAACAACTTGTTCTTTAGGAGGTAGAACATCAATCAGATCAGGAGGATCTATCATTGGAGTGAGTCCAAATTTGAAGATTTACAAAGGGATTTGTGATTTATTGTTGTTGATTGAATTCACGACTATTCAATCAAGTTTTGTAAATCCTCATTGCAACTGGTATTGGATTTGAAGGTGAGGATTAAGCTGGGTGAAGGCCACCAAAGTAGGCATAGCCAAATTGGGTTAACAAACTTCCAGTGTTAAGTATTCTTTTCAATTTCCCCATTGTTTTATTTTAAACCAAAGTTGTAAGTCTAAGTTAAGATACAACAATGAATAAGAGTTACAACTCGTAAAGACATCTATCCACCCCTTTCTCAATACATGTATCTCCCAGCCTTGTCTATTAGTTCCTTCAACCAATTGGGAGATTTGTTCCCCAATCACTATGTCGGAAGTGGTAAACACTCTATACATCAATCTTACCTCTTGAATCTTCACCAAAGAAAAGAAGGAATTCTCAATGAGTGCCAAACCAGATTCAAACAAAAATCCTTGAAAGTCAAAGATTGCACTGAACCAATCTATGTAGACTCCTTTTGTCACATTCTCAAGCCCGGAAAGCATTCGAAAAGGCTAACAAAAAATCACCCAAAGACTAGCAAAGAACTACTCTAGCGAGTAGGTATGTGGATCTGGGTAGAATATTCAAAGGGATATAAGAGAACAAATGGGCAAGCTAAAATTGGAGAATTTGTAAAAGCCTTACCCTGATAACAGAGGAGGAAAGAAACAACAATATCAGTGCCAGGGTCCCAAGCAACAAATCTTCGGAGGAGAAACAAGAAACCCTCCCAAAATCCTATATCCGAAGCAAAAACAACAAAATATACTGGAACATCAACCAGCACCAATATTAGGTTTAGGAAACACTTCCAAAGACACACCAAAGCAACCTGGCAGACAATGCCACTCACCTTCTAGAACCCATACCAGGAAAAAGTAAGGCTCTGCAAGGAAAGAACTTTCCTCCCAACCCAAATTTCACTCCTTTAAATGCACCAAGATCCAAGATACTTCAAAAGGTTGAAGACGAATCCCATGAAATCTTGTCTAGAAACATGAATTGAAGACCAATACTGTATCATTCATAAGGATATTTGCCATAACATAGATGATTTTCATCAGTTGAAAAGAGAAATTGAAAGTGCAATCCTGAGATGCCTTCTGACCCAATTTATCACTGCAATAGCAATATCCCCCACTCAGGATCATCAACTTGATATCAGGAGTTAGCTTTTAATTCGGAACTCAACCAAGCAAGAAACTAAAAGTTGCTTCTACAAGTTTTGGAAATGATGATGTTCCTTTGGTAGTCTCTATGTTAGTTTCAGGCTGCCTTCGCAAAAAAACCTCATTGATATGGGAAGCTCTTCAAATATCCTATACTATGAGGCATTCCAAAAGATGGGCTAGAAAGACTCTATGATCAAAATACCTTTGGTCGGTTTTTCCGGTGAAACAACATATGCCTTGGGAACTGCATCTTTTGAGGTACAATGGGGACTTGAATCAAAATTACTAAAAACAAGTTTGTGGATTTATGGTTGTAGAGTCCCCTTCAACATAGAATAGTATCTAGGGAAGACTTGCTTTGAATATCATGAAGATCCAAGTAAACACTTTCCTAAATTATGTGATGATACCCCATGATGGCTCACATTTCGTTTTGAAAGGAGATATTCAGATGCACACACATGTTTTAAAATGTGTTGGATATTATGTTAGTTATATATTCTAGATAGGATTATAATTGTTATTTGATGTTAGTTTGTTAATTTATGTTAGATTGGATTAATAGTTTCCTAGTCTAATATACATAGGATTAGTAGTTTCCTAATCCAATTACGTTTATGTGTTCTTGATTTCTTTATATACATGTATCTTTATGATAATTTGATATAAGAAATTTATTGTTATTGTCAACCCTAAATTTCTACATGTTATCAGAGTAATCTTGTGGTTAAGAGTTAGGACTCCACCAGATTGATGTTCGTGGGCTGAGCTCCCAACAAGTGGTAT
Organism: Parsonsia alboflavescens; assembly: GCA_028571225.1. Classification (NCBI taxonomy): domain Eukaryota; kingdom Viridiplantae; phylum Streptophyta; class Magnoliopsida; order Gentianales; family Apocynaceae; genus Parsonsia; species Parsonsia alboflavescens. The sequence continues at coordinate 23,288 of JAOXNR010009315.1, forward strand.
CAGAGCCAGGTTACAAGGTCAACAAATTGTTGAGGTTGTTGCAGAGCTTGGAGTTAAGTCAAAAAAAATCTCAAGAAGGTCAATGTACATGCAATCTCTCGGTGTAGTAGAGGAGAGGTGGGCTCATGATTAATCCGCAAATCCAATTCACTAGGTTGTTTGAAGTTATCAGAGTAAAGCAACAGAAACAGTGTCCATAACCCAAGAAGGTGAAATTCAAGTTCAATTCAAGGGAGGAGATTCCAGTTTTCATAAAAGAGATCAACACAACGAAGAAGATTCTAAAACTAATGATAATTGTTTCGAGCTTTGAGGAATGATATCAAAGCATGAGGTTTGGGCTTAGGAAGGAGAAAAGAAAGTTGGATCAGTGTCTTTGTCTTTATCATTGTCATATTAGCAAAATGTTGACTGGTCATTTAGACGTTAGAGAGATACAAATAGTTCACCCATGGAGAGTTATTGTAGAAGATGAGATGATAAACACAAAGAGATGCTACATGAGAAGATTAAAATAATTGATGTCGTGAAAAAGTGGGGATTTGTGAGATTTTTGAAAAAAGGAGGAATTGTTAGGTTTGAAGGTTTTTCAAAGTCTACTTTGATTAGAATTCTAATTTTTGTGTAGTAGAAGTCTACATCAATTAGAATTAGGGTTTTAGTTGGTGTCAATATTCCACATCGATTAGGAATAGCATAAGAGGAGGTTTAGGTTATTATAAATACCCTACCAATCATTATTGTAATGTGTACAACTGCCAAGGTTGTTAGTGCTATGCATTCATGGGTAACCTACCCATGTGTTGTTGATTTCCTCTTTTAAAGGATAGAGGCGATTTCTTTCTTCGAGGATGAAGTTGCAGGTTTATTTAAAGCTAGTATCATCAAACGGGTTCAATCCACTACTTAGCTTTCTAATCCGGTAGTTCTAATGAAATCGGATGGTTCTTGGAGAATCTGCATTGACTTCACTTCACTCAACAAGGTCATCCCGAAGAAGCTGTTTCCAATTCCCAGAATTGATTAAAATGGAGGACGCAACAACTGGGTTCTCGTACCTTTGTTTCTTGGATACACATAAATTCTATCACCAAATCCAAATGGTCAAGGAAGATGAGGAAAAAAACAACCTTTGTCACGCCACAAGGGCAATTCTATTACAAAAAAATATCATTTGAGTTAAAGAATGCTAGGTCTGATTTCCAAAATTTGATAAACCGAATGTTCTCTCAACAACTTGGATGCAATGTTGAAGCCTATGTGGATGATTTACTCATAGAATCAGTAACACAACAAGGATTATTCGATAATTTGGAGGAATCTTTCAAAGTAGTGATGCAATATGACCTAAAACTAAACCCTCGAAATTGCTCATTCGGGGTGGAAGTTGGAAAATTTTTGGGGTACATAGTTTTGAAGAGAGGAATTGAAGCAAATCCCTCAAAAATCAAGGCCTTGATGGATATGAAAGCACCAACATCCATCAAAGAAGTCCAAGGGTTGATTGGAAGGATTGCAGCACCGAATTGCTTCTTATCAAAATTCAGGGAGAAATCTCTACCATTCTATCAAGTAATGTGCAACCTAAAGAATTTCCAATAGACTCAAGAATGTGACAAAGTTTTCTATAAGCTCAAAGGGTATTCGGGTTCTCCCCTAATTCTTGTTTCCCATTCTTAGGGTGAAACCTTTTACTTGTATCTATCTATCTCTCCAATTATTGTGAGTTTGGTTTTAAGCACCTCACAAGGTTCCAATATAAAAAAAGCTTACTACATCAGCCATGTTATCCAAGAGCCGGAATCTCAATATTCAACCTTGGAGAAACATGCATTGACTTTATTGGTTACTTTCCGCAAGTTAAAATAGTATTTTCAAGCTCATTCCATACAAGTGCTAACAAATGCTCCTATCAGGCAAATACTTCACAAGCTTGATTCAACTAGAAGACTTATGAAGGGCGCTATCGAACTTTCAAATTTCTATATTGGGTACACACCTATGAAAGGAATAAAAATTTCAGGGTTTTTTTAAATTTTATTTTGAAATGTACTGTCCCAAGATCCAAATCTAACCCAAAGACAAATTCTAAAATTGTTCCTCGAGATTGTAGGATTTTGTACATTGATGGATCAGCAAAGGGTGACGGATTTGTTTTGGCCAGTAAAGGAGGTACTAAGTTTTCCTATGCTCTAAAATACAGCTTCAGAATAAACAACAATGAATCTAAATATTAAGCTTTCCTGGCATTGCTCATGGTTGCACACCACTTCCATATACAGAACATTACTTCCCAAACCGATTCTCAACTACTTGCCAGGAATGTCAACAGGGAATATGAGGCTAAAGAAGAAAACGTGTAGAAGTACTTAACCGAAATATAAAAACTCTTTGGTAAATTCAAGTACATAAAGGTTGAGCACATACCGCATAAAGACAATATCGAAGCAAATTTTCTCTCTAAGGTGAAACAAGGAACCCCCTTAGATGAAATTTTAATTGAACCTTTAAAAAAGAAAACCATTGGCGTTATGGAAATCAATTCTACTAAAACATGAACCTCCTGGATGACTCCCATTCTTCAATCCATATCTAATGGAACATTACCAGAAGATCCGGTTGAAGCTAGGAAAGTCAAAATTTCTTCTTCTCGATATGTCATCTTGGATGAACAGTTATACAGAAGAGCATTTTCTTGAAGGCTACTCGAGTGCGTAACACCAAAAGAAGGAAACTACATTTAGAAATCCATGAGAGAATTTGCGGATCTCACATCAGATCTCAATTCCATGCCTGCAAAGTCATGCGCTCAGGCTTCTTTTTTCCTAATATTGAAGATGATGCATTATCCTTGGTGAAATCTTGCAGAAAATGCAAAATCCAGGATAATACCCACCATCTTCCAAGAACCGAGTTACACTCTCTTAACAACCCCATTGTACTTCACCAATGGGGATTGATCTTCTTGGCCCTTTTCCGAAAGCTTCCAGAGGAAGAGAGTTCTTGGTCATGTTTGTGGATTATTTCACAAGATGGATCGAAGCCTAAGCCCTATCTTTCATCACCTCCTGGAAAGTTAAGGAGTTCTTTTGGGAAGAAGTTGTAACAATATTCAGAATTCCCCAGATATTGAGCATTGACAATGGAATATAGTTTGAAACCAAAAAGCTCTAGGAGTTTTTGCACAGAACTAAAGATTGACAATTGATTTACATCCGTTGGCGATCCTCAGACCAGCGAATTGATTGAAGTGTCAAACTGAATCATACTCCAAAGATTGCAGAAAAGCCTTGATTCGACAAAGGGCAAATGGGTGGATGAATTACCAAGTGTCCTCTAGTCTTATTGGACAACCCCCAATGCCCGAACAAAGGAGTCTCCATTCCATTTATGCTTCGACACTGATGCCATGATCCTAGTGGAAATTGTAAATTCATCCCCCCCCCCCCCCCCCCAATTCAATTTATTCATAGCAGAATGGAACAAAAAAAAAATTTTGGCAGAAAAATTAAACGTATTGGAATTAACCAGAAAGCGAGCTGCTGCCCAAGAAGTTATTTACAAAATAAAGTTGGCACACTTTCACAACAAGAAAGTACCAAAGCAACAACTCAAAGTTGGTGACTCAGTTCTTCAAAAAAATAAAGTCAGTAGACAAGACCCTAACCAAAAGCTAGATCCCACTTGGGAAGGCCCGTATCTCATAGCCAAAGATAACCTGAACGAGAGTTACAGATTGGAACATATGGAAGGCAATAATATAGCTCAAAACTAGAACGCTATAAATTCGAGAAAGTTTTTGTTTAGTATTTTTTGTTCCGATTTTAAATCCCAAAATCCCCATTGTACTTGCATAGATCCAACGATCCTAATCGTTAATGAAATACAACACAAAGTTTTCTCGCATGGTTCATGTTTTCCTATTCATTTACTTAGTTACTTCCCACAATCATATTTTACGAATTAAAACCTCTGTTCTGGTCATAATACTTAGAGCAATTTACAGGTATAAAGAAACAAAAGAAAGATAGAAACACAAAGTCTATTAAATATACCCACTAAAGATTTACATCATCATAATTTCTGTATATTATTTTGTAAAAAAAGTGCATCACGTTCATCCAAAACAAAAAACCAAGTGTGTCAAGCACTACAAAAACTAAACAACAACTTCTGGAAGTTACACCGGATTTGGATTTTCCAAGTTGAGAGCAACTTGGTCTGATGGCATAGGATTCAATGTAGCATTTGGAGTCAAGAGATTAGCGGCAATTTCCACAGCCCCAATCCCCTTGATGACATCGCTAGCAAGTGAAACATTACCAACTTCCTCATCTTCAAGATCGGACTCTCTCTCAGGGGAAGGAAAAGTCCCAAACATTCCGGAATCTGAAAGTTAGACTCCCATAGTAGTGGATAAACAGACGAAGTTCTAAGAATGGTAGTGATATGAGCTATAGGTTGATAGTCCGGCATTTCCCCTTCACATCATCACGCATAATCTCCAGTGAGCTCCGCACCATAGTTAAGGACAATCTCTACGACATGTTTCGAAACTTTCATGCTTGAAAAACTCCCCAAGCACTTCCAGTTCCATGGCAGGATTAAGTTTTGCTTTCCCATCCTCGTAAGTTCATAACGTTAATTTAATGCGTCCAAAATATTTTGGAACCAAACCTTCTCCTTCCTTTCAATGTGGAGTTTCTCCTCAAGATCTCGGTTCCTGAGTTCCAGCTGTTGGATCTTAGTGCCTCGATTCCCCAAGTTCTTCACTTTTTCCTCCAACCCCGAAGCTTTATTATCTGCATAAATTTTCTCTTGAATCTCTTGATGATGAACCTCCAACTCTTCAACACGTTCATATATCTTAGCTTGCATGGCAACGAACTACAAATGGTAATAACGAATAAGACATGGTAAAATCAAAAACACAAAGAACAGAAATCCAGAACAAGCAGACTTGGAAACCTTGAAGAAGAAAGTTCCTTTTCACATCATCGAAAGTGATACCCTTAATCTGACCTCACTCCATGGGAGGTAACATGTTTCAGTACACTTTTATGCCCTTGGTGCTGCTACAGATCCGGTCATGTCCCCAGATGTCCCAGCTCGGAACACAAACTTCGGTTTCCTTACCTAGTTGTTTCTTTACCCTCTGCTCCTCCAACTGATCCCATTTTCTTTTCAAAGTGTTATCTCCAGCTCTTGGGATCTCTAACTTGTCAGCACTTGGAGTATTTGGCGAGCTACTTTTCCGGGTAGGCCTAGGGGGCAATGGCCTTGACTCATCAACCGTACTCTCCTGTTTCGGCCTTGAAGGTATGGCTTCAGAGCCGATAGTCTTGCTTCTAGTCGTCTTGGTCCTAGTCTGTTGGGATATAACTATCCTCTTGTGCAAACTTCTTCAACCTGCAATGAATCACTCACTGCAAGGAAGACAAAGAACAAGTATGACAGAAAGATTTGTTTTCGAAGTTCACCCAACCAAGGCTACGTCTCCATGCAGAGGCACTCTGCAAAGTTTCACTAGACAGAAGAGTTTAGGTACAAGAATGATCTTCTCTCAAGATCAGAGTACAAAAGGGGTGAGTACTCTCACTGAAAAAATCAAACCCACGATTTTTCTTCTCCTTTCTTCTCTCTACACCTTTTTCCCACCTTTCGCTCTTCTATTCACTGTTTCTCACAGCAGAATTTTCCATTATATATATGTCCTTCTGTCTCGAAATTCCTCTCTCGAGTCTCGAATCTCAAATCCTGAATCTCGGATCTCGAATCCCGAATCTCGAATCTTCCTTGGTTTGTCTCAAAATCCCTCTCGAGTCTCGAAATCCCTCTCTCGAATTCGGAATCCTTAATCTTGAATCTCGAATCCCGAATCCCAAATCTCGAATCTTCCTTGGTCTGTCTCGAAATCCCTCTCTGGAATCTCGAATCTCAAATCTCAGATGCAGTATATTTGGCTTCACCTGCCAACAATCTCCCACTTGAAGATAAATATACCTGATTCATCAAGAAACTTTGCAACAAACTTCTTTACTTGTGCCTCTGCAATACTCCTCATAAAATAACATGGAGTAACACCAATGGTGGTAGTACAGAAAACATGTTTTTCTCTGTCTACTACCTTCCTCAACATATCAGCAGGCTTCTTTGAGCCATCAATCTTTTGTACCTTCAACTCATTGTCCTTCAAAGCTAACCTAATGACGTGATAACGCTTCTTGATATGTCTCATCCTTGAGTGATATGCTGCGTTCTTAGCTAAGTGCACTGCACTTTTACTATCACACCACAATGTACTGATTGGCTGCTTTCGATATAGCTCCTCCATATACTCTTGTAACCACATGATTTCCTTGGAGGCTTCTGTGATTGCCACATACTCTGCTTCTGTCGTCGATAGGGCCACCACATTTTGCAATTGAGATACCCAACTCACTGCAGCACCTGCAACTGTAAAGGCATATCCCGTGGTACTCTTGCCATTGTCTCGATCACCCGAGTGATCTGCATCCACAAAACCTTCCAATTCTAAGGATGTGTTACCATAGCAAAGAGAGTAATTTGGTGTACCTACCAGATATCTCAATATCCATTTCACTACATTCCAATGCTCTTTGCCTTGGTTCTGCAAATATCGACTTACTACTCCCACTGCCTGTGCAATGTCTGGTCTCGTGCTCACCATGGCATACATCAAACTTCCCACTGCTGATGCGTATGGAACTACTGCCATTTAATCCTTCATAGCTTGAGTGCTCAGACACATGTCCTTGGAAAGTTTGAAGTGACTCGCTAGAGGAGTCACAACAGGTTTTGCCTTGTCCATGTTAAATCTTTTCAACACCTTGTGCACATAGTCTTCTTGTGACAGCCATAACTTCTTGTTTTTTCTATCCCTAATGATTTTCATGCACATAGTCTTCTTGTGACAGCAAACTGTGGTGCCAACATCTTCTTCACTTCAGCAATTCTCTTCATATTTGAACTAGCCACCAGCATGTCGTCCACATACAAAGAGAGATATAAAATATCACCATCGCTAAACTTGCGAAGATAAACGCAATGATCAGACTCACAGTGTGCAAATCCTTTTTCTTCCATGAAACCATCAAACTTCAAGTACCATTATCGTGGCGCTTGTTTCAAGCCATACAAGCTTTTCTTCAAACGACATATCATGTGCTCCTTACCTTTGACCTCAAAACCTTCAAGTTGTGCCATGTACAACTCTTCATCTAAGTCACCAAGTAAAAATGTTGTTTTTACGTCCAACTGCTCGAGATGAAGGTCCTCCACTGCAACAATGCTCAGCAGAACTCTTATCGATGTCATCTTCACTACTGGTGAAAAAATTTCAGAGTAGCCAATCCCTTCCTTCTGAGAAAAACCCTTGACTACAAGCTGGCCTTATGTCTGATACTTCCATCAGCTTCATTCTTGATCCTGTACACCCATTTGTTCAATAAGGTCCTTTTTCTGGCAGGTAACTTGGTTAGCTCCCAGGTCTTGTTTTGAAGTAATGAGTTCATCTCGTCTCTCATAGTATGCTCCCACTGCAAGTGAGACGTATCTTTCTTTACCTCATCATAGGTCTCCGGTTCTCCCGAATCTGTGTACAAGACATGGCTCAGAACAATATTTGATGATGGATCAAATATTTCTTTTTGCTTTCTCACACTTGTGGACCTCCTCAAAACAGGTTCTTCAAAGTTGCTGGTCTACTCTGAATCATTATGTTCCTCTTAAACTGGTTCCTCACTGATAACAGGTTCATCTTGAACCTCTTCTTCAGATGCACTCTGATTTGCTGAAGTCCTCTTCACGAGCACCGTATCTAACTCAACATATTTTGATTCTTTGGCTTCTCCATTTTCTGTCTGACGATCCTTGTACATCTTTTCTTCATGGAATATCACATTTCGACTGCGAATGACTCTGTTATTCTCGTAATCCCAAAGTCTGTAATCATACTCATCGTCACCATATCCGATAAAGACGCACTTTTGGGACTTAGCATCAAGCTTCTTCCTGTCCTCCCTGTCAATCAAAGCATATGCAATGCAACCAAAGACCTTAAGATAGGAATAATTTACCCCTTTTCCAGACCATCTCTCTTGTGGTATTTCTCCATCCAGCGCACTAGATGGACTTCTGTTGATCAGGTAAACACTTGTATCAACTGCAGCAGCCCACAAGTGTAGTGGAAGACCCGCATGTAGTCTCATGCATCTCACACGTTCTAGAATTTCTCTTGTTCATTCTCTCGGTAACACCATTGTCCTGAGAAGTTCTAGGAACAGTCTTCAACCCATGTATGCCTTGCTGACACAAGTATTCAGCAAATTCCTTGCTTAAGTATTCACCACCATTGTCTGACTTCAGACATTTAACTTGATAGCCTGTTTCCTTTTCTACCATGGTTTTCCATATTTTGAACACCCCAAAGACTTCTGATTTTTCTTTGAGAGCATAGACCCAAGTCTTCCTTGTTGCATCATCAATGAATGTAACAAAATATCTCTTACCACCATAAGAGAGCTCTTGAGCTGGTCCCCATACATCAGTGTGAACCAACTCTAACTTTTGACTTTATTTTGTCGACCATTCAATTGAAAACTGACTGCCTTCTGTTTTCCATAGATGCAGCTCTCACAAAAGTCTAGCTCAACCTTTTGCAATCCTGGAAGTAGCTTTCTTAAGTGTAACTGATTTACACCCTTTTCACCAAGATGTCCCAACCGATGATGCCAAAGAGTAGATAGATTTCCTATAGCTACTATAGCTGCAACCATATCACTAATATTGTCTCCCTGGAGAAGGTGAAGTGTTCTTGTACGCTTTCCCTTTGCTACCACTATTGCTCCTAAGGTTAACTTCCATTCTCCACACCCAAAGGTCGTTACCAGACCTTCTTGGTCAAGTTTACTAGTTGAGATGAGGTTTTTTTTCAGTTCTGGTATGTCTCTGGTTTCACGCAAGGTTAGGCATCCTCCACTTGAGACATTCACAATCACAGTCCCTTTTCCGACAATCGGACATGTGTGTCCATTTCCCACGACCACTT
>JAOXNR010009382.1:0-32323 GCA_028571225.1 Parsonsia alboflavescens
ATGTTGTTCAAACTTCATACTATATCTTGGAGGATATAGAGAGGATGTTTAGGCTGTTTTTTTTTTTTTTTTTTTTTAAAAAGAAAAAACAATTATTTAGAAAAAATAGTACTTTAGATGAAAAATATATGTGTCTTATTACCTTTTTCAAAAAAAGCTTTTAAGAAAGGCAGATAGAATCTATAATTTTCATAATATTATTTCCCGTACCTCTAGTTTTTCCCTTTTAATTTTTATTTTTTTTTTCTTCTTATTTTTCATATTAGACACAAACTCTATATGTGCTATAGGATTTTCTTTAATTAAATCATACATTTTAATTTCTAATTTTTAACCTGGGTGCTGTATATATAAGCAAATACCAGGTAGATATCAATTTAAAGAAATTTGTACATTTTAATTTCTTATTCTGTACTTTCACATTTGAGAAATCAATACAATGTTTTCGATGATATTTAATTTATTAAAACTCACTTGAGCAAAAATATTTGTTTGGCTCAAGAAACAATTACAAATACCATACGTGTGGGAAGAAAAAAAAGGGGAAAAATGCATATTCAGAATAAAAAATTAAATAAAAAAGAAGAAGGAAAAAAAAAAAATGTTTGGCCTGATTTGGGTATTAGCATTTAGGAAGATCACTGGGTGGAGGCAAGAGAGACTCGTTTGGCCCTTTTCCATTATCAACCAAGAATGCCATTTTCAGTCCCCACGTTGTGTGCACCTCCAAATGACAATGCATGAACCAGACTCCTGGATTGTCTGCCCGAAATCTAATAGCGACCCACCCACCGGATGGTACTCCAATTGTGTTCCTCTCAACCGGATCAACCAGATTGAATTTCTTCGGATCTTGGGCAGGATTAAAATTTCCTAAACCCCTGCCCACCGCGAAGAAATTGAACCCGTGGAGATGGACCGGATGGTTTTCAGGGGCAATAATACCGGTGTCTTGGAGAACAACTTGAACCGTAGCGTTGTAAGGCAGTCTGTAAACCTTGGTTCCGCTCGTGGTCCCTAGATTTGCCGGTGGTTTTCCAGTGTAATTAAAAGGGAACGGCGGATTTCCGGGAAAGTCAATTGTGAAAACTCCTTTGATTTTGAAAAAATGTGCTTGAAGTAAAGCTGTGGTTGGCATCACGAAAGTGACATTATTTACGCTAGCCACCAAGCGACTTCCATTAGCGGCTTTGCAGGTCGGACAAGGATTGATCCCCAAACCCACCGTGAAAAAAAGGGAATGATCGATTTTTAACGGTACTTTGGCGGGGTATTTTTGGGAATTAAGACTAAGGAGAGAATTTACGAAGTTGTTGGCAACTGGGGTCGCATTTAGTGGTGGTGAGCTAGTAAAAGTTGTCTGTGACGTGGCCAATGTTTCGGCGTAATGCAACGTGGCAGTGGCTATCACATTATCCACGACAATTGGGGAGTCCATGAAGGTCGATGCTGCCATTAAGTACTTCCCGGCTGATTTATCTGCGATGACTAAGACATTCGTTGTTTGTCCAGGTGCAACTAAGATTATGTTGGTTTTGAAAGGTTTGACATACGTGGCATCGACTTCTACTACTGTCATCGTATGTCCGGCAATCTTAAAAAAAAGTTCTTCATTGAGTGCAGCGTTGATAACTCTGAGCATATACATTTTTCCCCGCTCAACACTCAACTGAAACCCACCTAATGATCAATTAAACATGTATTTTAGACCTAACATATTTATTTTCAGATATCTTGATTTATATTAAAAAAAAAACTAATAAGTTATATTTTAGAATGGAAGAAGTAGTTTTTTTTAATAACCTTGATCCGATGAGCACTTTGAGACCTGTCCTGGATGGCCATTGATAGTATGAGCATCGGAAACATTGGGTGCGAAACCGGATTTGAGTGCTTGATTAATCACTGCTTCAGTGTCTGATTTCCACCATTCACCTGCAATTTAATTAAATTAATCCCAAATTAAATTGCTAATCATTCTTAAAAAAAAAAAGACTAAATAAATTGAAGGGGGTAATCAATTTTCCACTCACCTAATACTACAACAGCCTCGTGGTTGGGTTTGGGAAACGGGTATGGCACGCCAAGTTTAGGCAAGATAACCAAGGCGCCATGCAAAGTTGCCCTAAGCCACAAGATATGCGCATGCCAGAGAAGTGTACCTCTCTGTCCTGTAATGGTGAAGTTGTACACATAGTTTCGGCCTGGCTGAATAGGGCACTGCGTGATCTAGGCTGGTCCATCGGCCCAGCCCGTTCTGAGTTGCCGGATTCCGTGCCTGATTAAATTAAAGAAAAAAACAATTCCAGATATAATTAATTTTGTCACTTACATATAAACTCCGATATTAATAAAAATTCAAAAAAGAAACATATATCGGTGAGACTTTAATTACCAGTGGATTGAGACATTGTACTTGACATGGTTGACCACCCTAACAAGAACCGTGTCGTCTTCCCTAGCGTAAAGAGTTGGTCCAGGAAACTTGCCATTGACAGTGACAATGGGCTTTGTTGAGCACAACCGGGTTTTGTTCGTCATTACCACCTTCAATTAATAAACCACAATTAATGTTTATATGTGGTTGGTTAATTAATCAATTAAGTACTGGGAAATGGAATTAATAATGTCTATAATATTAGTTATTAATTATAAACTCATACTTACATTGAAGTTGTAGCTCCGAACCGCAGCTTCAACAAAAAGTGCTGGAACCCAGCGCATTGCAAACACGGCAAAGATCAACAGCCGGATCCCCCGGTGACAGTACTCCATAATATTTGTATATCTAAATTCTATTATATTTTGTGCAAGGATTGCCTTAATTAATTTCCCTCCTGTTTGCACGGAGCTAGGATTGATCATGGAGCACATTTATAGATATGAACTTGGGCATTTGCTTGCTGGGCTGTCGTTTTTCCGCAGGTTGGTGAATGAGCAGAACAGAACAGAACCTTTGGGAGTAAGATTTCTCAATCAAACTTACGGAATTTGTTCTAAACCCATTTCGTGCATCTTACATTATGGTTTTCATATTTATCTTCTTCCTTCTTCTTGCTGTTACAACAATACTGCCAATGATTTGTTACGTAAAAGTCAATTTTTTTTTCTTTTTATTTTCTAATTGTAGAGAACTTACCTTTATTTGACAAATCAACAAATACGCCAATCAATCAATGCAACCTTATAAAGTAATAGTATTAGTAATTATTATATATAGTTTGTTGTCTTCTCATTAATTGAATCTAATGCTCCTTTTGTCTTAAAACTAGCTAGCTATCTGACCACTTTCAAAATCTTAAATGTCCATATTTCCTATTTGTCTTAGTAATATTCTTTTGGTCCATTAGGGTATAATTTATTTATAAGTTCTTGTTCGATTTGCTCTTAATTAGGTTAACCTCCTCCACTGATAACTTATTCATTTTTTCAATTGATGGGAGAAATGGGCATGATCTGGATAGACCAACTCAAACGGACCCAAGCACTAACCTGAATATCTGAAAGTTCGAATCACAAGAGGAAACTGGGCAACGACCTTCCCACCAACCTTAAAATGAGCTTTTGAGAGATCTCGTTGAACCACAACGTTCGACCTGGCGAGCTCCAATCCATCTCATGCATCTTCCATGCCACGACTAAATGTCTATGACTCTTAACACATGCAATGAAACTATAATCACTCATCGTGACCTTCTAAAAGGGATAGTCAGTTGTTGACAAGCTTGTAGCTCTCGACCAAAGACGTGCATGGCAAGGTATCCCAACTTAATAAAACTCCACGATTATAGGAGCAATTGACCGGATACGATCTCAAAATTATTCTAATTGCCTACTTTCAGGTAATTAAAGAGTCACAACGCACAAGGTAACCTATTATTTGGTATATATTCTGGAATCACACATTGTTCATGAACAAATTGAGCTTATTTACTCAAAGATTACTCTTTCAGAATACTGACTTAGGCATCAAAATTATCCTCAGGGCGACAGCCCACTCCGGTGATCTAATCTTTTCCCTTCTAGTTGTGATTGCAGGTGCCATCATGGTTTGACGTGACCCGGAGATCGTTTCCAAGCTCTATCACTTCTGGCGCCATCTGTGGAAAGGATATTCTAAAGCCTAGCTTCCTTCCATATAAATAAAACAAAAACGAACAAGAACTATGATGACTCGATCGCAAACAAAATGTGTTCAGCCACCACAGAGTGGTAGATAGCCTAGTAGAACACAATTGCTCATTGGAGAAACAATGCCGAAAGATCCGATCCTGATGGAAGACAATAACAATACGGGGCAAGTCGATCAGCAAGAACAATCGAGACCGTCACAGTCTGGACCATTCCAAAGGGTCCTGGTTGACCATCCATCTAAACATGAAAGAGGAGGACAGGGACACCCCTACAAGAATGATAATGGCAATAACCCCTGACCACAGAGATTAGGGTGAAATCGGGTGTCCATTCCAACCAACCTCTTGGAACTAATGGTGTTTGCCCTGCAACGAATCTCGGGTAGAAGAGATTACATATCGATGGGGAGTGGCCCTACTCCACCTCAGAGGGAAACACAACTACCTCGAGATCAAAGGGGTTGCATACAACCTAATCAAACCCACCTTCAACAACAAGGAACGACCTTCAACCCAATATGGAAGGTCGGGAGACGGGAACCGCACAAGAAAGACCCCAGGGAGAAAAAGTTAACAAAGAAAGAGCCCCACCTATGGTCGACCCAAGAGAAACCCTATGCAATGGAAGGGGTTATGACTTGAGGGACAGACTCAACCGAGCCACAATCTCCCGAGGTCAATGACAAGAAAGAAGCCTTGATAAGCAAGGAAGCTCGCAAAGAACTAGACATGGAAGAAGGATATCTTCTAGACGAAGCCTGATGAAAGAACAGTCAACGATGCTCGAGGGGTAGCCCTGAATCCACTAAGGAGAGTGACTTCCCTAACGAATCAGACGAATAATGGAAACCAGGAAATACTGGGCAATTTAGACCTATCGGAGCCTTCACAACCTGTCCACAGTATCAGAACTGCTTGAATGCTACCAGGATTCAAAGCACCACAAGTGGAGGTAAAGTATGATGGCATAGGGGAACCGCTACAACATATAGATAAGTATGTTTCCTACATGGAAATGTCTGGATACCCCGATCATGTCAAATGCCAAGATTTCCGATCCATGCAGACCAAGGAAGCACAATCCTGGTTTAAGGGAATTCCAGAAGCAAGTATCTCAAGTTGGACACAACGAAAGGAGTTGTTCCTAAAGAACTATCAGAGTATAAAAAGGTGTCAGAAAGATATCAACGATCTTTTTAACATCAAACAGAAATTTGGTGAAAGCACCAGAAGCCATTATAGTAGTTTTAACGACAAGGCAATGGAAATCGAGCAGAAAAACGATTCAATCTACATCACTACTTTAAACAAGGACTGCAAGGGGAGTATATAGCTCTTAGGCTAGCAAAGGAGCCAGTAAAAACTATCAAAGAGCTACAAACACTCCTTGAAAAGTTAATCAAAGCTGAAGAAAAAGGCAATCTAGAAAAAGATTCTTGGATTCTCCTCGACTATTGAGAAAGAGACCAAGGGGCGAACTAAAAGCCCACAGTCATCAAAACAAGATAGGAAGCATCATCATTCGAAGGGAGAACTTTCAGATAAGAAAAGAAAGACCTGCAGTATCGCCATTGCTATCGGAGGGAGGATAGTGACCTTCCTTATTTTCCTTGCTATGAGCGAGAGGAGGAGTTCAATAACCATGCTATCCTCATCGCTGTCAAAACAAACAGATGAACAAGTTGTTAGCACAAATTTTCAAATAGAAAGATTAAACAAAATTTATTGAAAAATGAAAAATGTAGAAATTCCCTACCATTGAGAAGAATTCCAATAGTTTTCCTATGGGGAGGGAGGTCACAATCTGCAAGACTTCCCAGTCCAGCAAAGCAAAGAAAAGGAACTGGCCAGATTGGTTGAGTCGATGCGACCTTCTCAACATTAGAATTAGCCAGGTCAACAAGGAAAATTCTATCCCTCTCTTGCCCGCCGGACAGAATGGGGAGGTCATTATAAAAGGTTTTATTAAGATTCCAGTCCAGGTAGGGCTCGGCCCGAACTAGATGTTCTGGAAGAAGTTTGGCAAAAATCAAAGAATCCTTCCAAGGTCCGCCTGAAGATTGGAAGGGTCCTAATAGCTTATATCTATTGTTAAACTAGAGGTACTCCACACTAGTCTTACCCGGACCTGTGGAAATACTGACCTTGAAAAAGCCCCTAAAGAGGTCTAAGGAAACCGAAACCCTATATAAGCGGCAGATTGCTAGGAATCCTATTGTGGTTTAGATAGCATTGGGAACAAGTTGAGCTATGGGGAAATTCCAGAAGTGGACTATATCGAAGAACAGGGGATGCAGGTATGGCGAAAGAATTCCTCCCCTGAGATTGGTCAAGTGAAGGACTGTGTCCAACACATCTACTATGGGGATGCTCGGATTCCTGAGCGACTGCTATGTCATTCTTATTTAAGCCTCTATCCAGACTAATCTGAGACCTAAGGAGGAAGAAATAGAGAAGGCCTCTAGTTCAGAGGGATGATAGACTTTGCTTTTAACATGAGGAGCCCTTGCAGTAATGGGAGGCAAGTAGTATACCTTGTTGTCAGAATTTGTAGAAGAAAGAGTCCTAGAAATCTCTCCTGTGTGAAGAGAAGGGTTGCAAGAGGAAGACGACATTGTAAAGGATTCTGAAGACATGTTTTCCAAGAAAGGTGAGAACATGGAAATTTTCTAAAAAGGTAAAGAGAGAAAGGAAAACTCACTCGTCGATTCTTGAGAAACTGTAATTAGAAGTGTTCTAACTTCAGAGAATTCCACGAACAGAAATAAAAAGGGAGTTCGAGAAGGTAACAGCTTGAGTTAGTTTTGCAAGGAAGAAATTATGCTTGCATTGGAGAATTTTTGGTAAATTCTAAACTCTTCTAAGCTTCTTAATTTATATATGAGAAGAAGTCCTTAGGATTTCTAGAAAAGATTTGGTACACATGAATCGAGGCAACTGCTACAAACTGATGAGGCACGTCACCTCCAAAACTAGCCGTTACGAAAAACGGCTCGACCCTTCAGAGGTTGGGACTTAAAGATGATAATTTAAGCGTCACGTCCTACGAGCTCATTGCACCTAGAGAGGGGTAATGATGGGAGAAACAGGCATGACCCGAATAGACTGACCCCGCATAAAACCAAGTACCGACCTGAATATCTGAAAGTCTGAATCACAAGAGGAAAGTGGCTAGTGAACCTTTGCCCACCAACCTTAGATCCATTCCATCTCATTCATCTTCCATGCCACGACTAAATGTCTATGAATCTTAACACATGCTATGAACATCTAATCACTCATCGTGACCTTCTTAAAGGGATAGTCGAGACCTTCGCCATTAGGTCGAGATGTTGATTTAAAGGTCAATAACGAGCTTATAGCTCCCAACCAAAGAAGTGTATGGCAAGGTATCCCAACTTAGGGAAACTCCACAATTATAGGAGTAATTGGCGGGATACGATCTCACAATTATTCTAATTTCCTACTTTCACATAATTAAAAAGTCACTACCAACAAGGTATTATTCCTTATATATTACTGAATCACATACTGTTCAGGGACAGATTGGGTTGATTTACTCAAAGATTACTGTCTCGAAATATTGGCTTACATATCGGAGTTATCCTCAGGGCGACAGCCCACTTCAGCGATCTAATCTTTCCCCTTCTGATTGTGATTGCAGGCGCCATCACGGTTCGGGATGATCTGGATATCATTTTTGAGCTCGATCACTTCCTATTTGTCCTAGTAATATTCTTTTTATCCATTAGGATATAATTTATCTATAAGTTTTTGTTCGATTTGCTCTTAATTAGTATAACCTCCTACACTAATAATTTATTCGTTTTTCAATAGTACTAATAGGCATATTAAAATCATTTGAATCAAAATTCATTTTATTTCTAGCTATAAAATGATGCAAGAACAATATCGAAAAACGGCTGAACAGAAAGAAAAGTTGGAAATTTTCCGAAAACTATTTAGTTTTTTGTTTAGCGACAAAAGTCGGAAATTATCAAATTCAACAAACTGTCTAATCTCCAAGGAAAACAAGAATAAATAACCTAATTCTAACCCTAAATCAAATCGAAAACAAAAAAAAACAACGAAATTATGAAAATACCCCTAAAACATAAAAACGGCCTAAAGTCCATCAAGACCATCCCAAATGGCCGAAAACCGTCTTACGTCATGGCAAAGCGATTAGTATTGCTCGTTGGTAGTTCCCAGTCGCCCAGTCAGATTTAAGCTCATTCCGAGCTCGGACCAGTTAATGGTGAATAGTGCTCGACATGATCCTCCCCAGCTAGGAAAAGATTCGCCCTCGAATCTGACTCGTTCTCGCCAGCTGCATCAACTGCTAAATCTTCCTCGTCCTCAGACTAGTAAGGTGACAAATCAGCAAAATTGAAAGTAAATGACATATTGTACTTGCCTGGAAAATCAATCTTGCAGGCATTGTCGTTAATTGGCTCCGATGCCTTGAATGGCCTATTTGCACGCTGCTACAATTTGCCAAATTTGCCTACATGAAACCTTTCCTTTCTGAGCCAAATCCAAACCAGATCACCCTCCTTAAACACAATCTTCTTCCATTGCCTGTCGACCCGATGCTTTACTGTGAGTTCTGCTGACTAATCCGATCATGGACCTAGGCATGCAGCTCGTTGATCTGTTTAGCATGCTCCTTCGCATCCGAACTAAACTATCTATGAACTGGTAAGGGATTAAGGTAGGTAGCTGGATTGCACCCAAAAACAATCTCAAAGGGACTTCTCCCTGTCGTTTGATTCACAGAACGGTTATATGCAAACTCAGCTTGAGGCAACACCAAATCCCACTTTCATGGATTGTCTCTTAGTAGACTACGCAATAGATTACCCGAACTTCTGTTTACCACTTCTGTCTGTTCATCTGTCTGAGGATGGTGAGAAGAACTAAACTGCAACTTGGTGCCTAAATATCACCAGAGAGTGCACCAAAACTGACCGACAAACTTTACATCTCTGTCGGACGTGATTGACTTTGGAACTCCATGTAGTTTGACAATCTCCTGTAAAAGTAATCTAGCCACCTATGAAGCATCAAACGTTTTGTTGCTAGGAAAAAAATGTGTCATCTTCACAAAACTATCAACCACCACCATAACCAAATCCTTATTCCTCTACGTCCTCGGCAGTCCCAAAACAATATCTACAGTGATATCCTCCCGAGGTGCCACTGGTACAGGTAATGGTAAATACAATCCTGCATCACTACCCTTAGTTTTAGCAATATGACAGATCTTACATCTTTGAACACAACGAACCACGTTTAGGCCAATAAAAATGCTCACGCACCAATGCCAACATTTTGTCAATCCCAAAATGTCCTGCTAACCCTCCGGCACGACATTCATCAATAATTGCCGCCCTCAACGAACAATTAGGAACACACAACCGATTTCCATGAAAAAAAACCTATCTTGAATCATAAACAATTGCTGCGGATTGTCTAACACTTCTCCCAAACATCCCCAAACTCCGGATCATCCCTATACAAATCATAAAAAGTATCGAATCCTAATACTTGGACCTGCATCGTTCTCAACAATTCATGTCTCCTACTCAACGCATCTACCACCCTACCTTTGTCGAATCCATCCGAATACCACCGCCTAACACAACATAACCCAAGAATGTCACATGATCAGTCAGAAAGTGACACTTTTTCGCATTAGCAAACAGCTTCTGATTCCTTAACGCCTCAAATACCTATCTTAGGTGGCTATAAATGCTCCTCAACCAAAACACTAAAAATCAGAATGTCATCACCACAAATCGACCAATAAATGGCCGAAACACCTCATTCATTAACCTCATAAAGGTGCTGGGAGTGTTCGACAGTCCAAAAGGCATGACCATCCATTCATATAGCCCATCTCGCATCTTAAAAGTGGGTTTCCACTCAACCCCTAGTAGTACCCTAAACTGGTGGTATCCGTTCATCAAATCTATTTTCGAAAAGATAGATGCCCCATGTAACTGATCAATCAAATCATCAAAGTGGGGAATCGAAAACTTGTACCTGATGGTTATCTTGTTCACCACTCGACAGTCAAGCACATCCCTCACGAGCCATCTTTCTTGGACACTAATAAAGCTGGCACTGCAGAAAGACTCATACTTTCCCGGACAACCCCTTTTTTTAATCAATTTGTGCACCTGTCTCTGTAACTCCTCATCCTACTTAGGATTCATACCATAGGCTGCCTTATGAGGAATGACAACACCAGGCACGAAATCGATACAGTGCTGGATGTCCCTCATAAGTGGCAATCCCAAAGGCATCTCCTCTAGAATCACATCAGCAAATTCCCACAACAATTGAATAATCTGCTCGGGAAACTCAGAATGATCCGCGTATTGATCCAAAACAACCAAGGCAAAAATTTTCGTCGCCTTAATTGTTTCCTCAAGGAAGTGCACCCTGGATAGAAAAACCTTTGCCGCCCCCTTCCTTAAATCCGAAGGACCTAACGTAATGCTCTCGCCATCCTTGCTGAAAGTGCATGTGTTCCAAAATCCTTCATGCTTCGTTCGTCTGTTATACTGCCAAGGCCTTCTTAACAGGATGTGACAAGCATCCATAGGAACAACGTCACACCATACCTCATCTGTGTACCTCTTCCCAATCGAAAACTGAACCAAGCATCGCTTGCTAACTATTACTTCATTGCTCTTCTTCAGCCACGACAAATTGTACGGCTACGGGTGCTCAACTGTTTCTAAACCCAATTTTTCTACCATCGTCATAGAGACCACATTCTTGCAACTACCGCCATCAATGATCATGTTACAAACCTTTCCCCATGCAGTACATCTAGCATGGAAGATGTTATGCCGCAACCAAGATTCGTATTTTGACACTGCCACACTTAGCACTCATCGAATCATCAGGGATTTTCCCGAATCAGCATATACAAAGTCCTCCTCATTTTGTGGGTCATCAGGTTTCTCTTCATACTAGTCAAATACCAGCTCAAGGACTTCCTTACTGAGTGTCACGAACTGTCTGTTTGGGCAGTTCGTAACAAAGTGCCCAATACCCTGACATTTAAAACATTGCTTGGTTGCTGCTGTCATCTCTTTGTCAGTTCCCCTGGGTTGTCCTTCCTTGGCTACCGCCTTACCCTTTCTTGTTTTACTCTCAGTTGCCGCTGCCGCTGAAGAGGATTGTCAGCCAGGTTTGTTCTTAAATCTGTTGGAAACCTAGATCCCGAACCACTACTCTTCCGTCTATACTGCCCCTCAACTTTCAAGGTCAATCTGCAAACATCTTCATACGTCCATTATTGCTGAGGTTGAACCACATCAGCAATTTCAACCTTCAAGCCCGCCAAAAATCGAGCCACTGTCTGCTCATCTTCTTCAACAAAGTCACACCTCATGCGCAAACGATCAAATTCTGCAATGTACTGCTCCATCAACAAATCTCACTGCTTGATATTATGATAGTAGATAAACGCCTTCTACCTGTAGTAAGTAGTCAGAAAGTTTTTCCGCAGCAACTTCTTCATCTTGTTCCAAGTCAAAATTTTTGACTTTCCTTCTCTTGCACGTTGCTTCTTAACATGCTTCCACCAAATTGAAACATGTTTTCTCAATTTAATCAAAACTAACTTAACCTTCTACTCAGTCAAATCCTGAATATATAAAATCCGCTCAACAGTGTGTGACCAATCTATAAATTCATCAGGATGAGCCTTACCTTCAAAATAGGGAATCTCGATTTTCATGCCAAAATTCTGGAAAGAAGATTGTTGCAGGCTAGGTCGTTCCAGTCGGGTTGACATCTTCCACCTCATAGTTGGACTTAACCTCCGGTTCCACCCCTGCCTCGAACTGACCATCCAACCTAGCCTCTGCCAGTTGCCGCTCCAAATCCTGGATCCTCCTTCTTTGCTCTACATTTTCGTTTTCGATCTCCTGCAGGTCTCATTGACGAGATCGTTCATCTTCCTCAGGAACAACTCCATGTCCCCTTCTAGCACAACGCCGTTCACGACCACCAGCACAATTCTGTTCAACCATTGGTGAAGGCAACCTTTCTCTGATACCAATGGATGCAAGAATAATATCGAAAAATGGCTAAACAGAAAGAAAAGTTGAAAATTTTACGAAAACTATCTAGTTTTTTGTTTACCGACAAAAGTTGGAAATTATCAAATTTAACAAACTGTCTAATCTCCAAGGAAAACAAGAATAAATAACTTAATTCTAACCGCAAACCAAATCGGAAACAAAGTAACAACGCAATTATGAAAATACCTCTAAAACATAAAAAAGGCCAAAAGTCCGTCAATACAATTCCAGATGGCCGAAAACCGTCTTACGCCATGGCAAAGCAATGGGTATTGCTCGTTGGCTATTCCCAATCGCCCAATCAAATTTGAGCCCATTCCAAGCTCGGAGCAGTTGATGGTGAATAGTGCCCCGGCATCATAAAATAAAATTAATTAATTGGTTAACATTTGGTTGGTTGTAAATTAAAATAGATTATCTGTTCATTTTTCAAAATAGATAAAGTACATTACACGAACCTTACCTATTGAGTCACTTAGATATTATCTAGTCTCTTAAAAATTGCTTGCTTGCCGCTTGTTTGTTCTTGACTGAACTTTCCCTATTTATCTGTCACTGGGTTGGGCCAAGAGGTCAAGTGTAGCCACTGGACCTTTTTCTTTTTCTTTTCAATTAATTTCCAAATATACCCAAATGGGTTAATCTAATTTCAATTTTACCCAATTTCTAAAAACATTTCAATTCTACCCAATTCAACCCCAATTTCAACCTATACCCAAAAGTCAATTTTAACAGTTTTTGTTAATAAAAATTATAACAAATATGGAAAATTACTTCCTTACCCTTATACCCAAATCGAGATAAGGCACCAACGGTTCCTTTTCTTCCCATTTCGAGACCGACTCCCCACCTTCTTCATCGCCAAAACCGAACCACCTTCTCCACTCTTCATATTTCTTCTACTCTTACCCATATTCTTTCATTTCTTTCCCTTCTTCCCTCCTTGCACACTCATTATCTTCACTCCCAACCGAATCTGCCCCTCATTCCATTTTCGCGACACCCTTCGGTAGAATCCACATTTCATTACCGTCGCCGTTGCCATTACCTGTAGGTTTGCTTCAAACCTAAACCTTGATTTTGTGTCGAGTATGCTAAATGCTTCAATTTTGTATTTTTTTGAAATTGCCTTTTACGATCGTGCATGAATTTGAATTTGTATCTCGAAATTGTTTGATGTATCTCAAAATTGTTTGAAACTGTCTCGAAATTGTTTGGTTGTCTTGTTTGAATCTGTATCGAAATTGTTTGGTTGTGTCTCGAAATTGTTTGAATCTATCTCGAAATTGTTTGTTGTGTCTCGAAATTGTTTTGCTGTCTCAAAATATTTTGAATCTATCACGAAATTGTTTGGTTGTGTCTCAAAATAGTTTGAATCTGTCTCGAAATTGTTTCGTTGTGTCTCGAAATGTTTGTTATGTCTCAAAATTGTTTGATTCTGTATCGAATTTTTTGTTCTGTCTCAAAATTGTTCGTTGCTGCGTCTTGCAAGAGAGTGATTCTGTCCCGAAATGTTTATTTTGTGTCTGGAAAGGGTTTGATTTGTCTCAAAATGTTTCTTTGAGTCTCGAAAGGGTTTGTTGTGTCTCGAAAGGTTTAGTTTGTGTCTTGAAATGCATAAATTGTGTCTCGAAATGACTTGGTGTCCAGAAATGACTACTGTATGTCTCGAATTGTTTACTTTGTGTCTCGAAATGTCTATTGCATGTCTTGAAAGAAATGTAATTGAAAGTTTGGGTTAATTTAGAAACTGTATCTTGAAATGTGTTGAGTATGTCTAGAAATTCTTTCTGTGTGTCTCGAAATTCTTTGTTAACTAATTTAGAAACTAAACTGCAGATATATGGATCCCACTCATCACACCTTTTAGTTTCAACACGATCCCGTTGTGCCTACTGGGAACACGCTTTGCGCACATACCAAGTTTTCGATCGTTACACAGACCATGGACCTGCTATGACGACATGGGGCTCTTGAGTGTTTTGAGAGAGGGCCATTCGGATACATGGTGGATCTTCCCTTTTATCGTGGAGGGTACTATTCCAGGCCTGCCCTTCATATTTTGAAATGGGAGGTCATTCTGGAGAGTGCCCGGCCCGATGAGATGTGGTTCCTTATTGGAGGCCGGTTACACCGACTTGGCCTCCAGGAGTACGCTCTCTTGATCGATCTACGTTATGGGATAGTAGACCGGCATATTATTGAGAGGGGACCGAGCCAGGATGGAGCCATGGCTCCATTGATTGGGGTGAATCCAGTTCCTCCAAGGAGAATCTTGCAAAGGTGGCAGGCTATGGCTGTGGGACAGCTGTCGGTTGATGATGCCCTCAGATTGGCATACAGCGTCATTATAGGTCATTGGATCCTGACCCGAGAGCAGACTGTAGACATACCCTTTTACGTATGGAGTCTGTTAGACGCGTTGGAGGCTGTGGAGTTGTTCCCATGGGGAACGATCGGGTGGAGCCACACGATGCACTCCTATCGACAGGCCATCCAGGAGGACTCCCCGAGAAGACACTTGTACGCCAACTATTGAGTGTTACTGGTAAGTTTTCAAATTATTAATTACATTCGTTTATCAATAGTGTTTTTTAGACTCTCTAAATAATGATATGAAATTATTTTATTCTTATCTTTAATTAGTGGTCAGCATACGATCATTTTCCATCCCTGTGTCCTGAGTTGTGTAAGGACGCTCAGGCTTCGGCTAGGCGTGGTTACTCCCATGAAGGGCCACGATGCCCGAGGTGCCTCCCCCTTCGAGTTCGGGAGAGGGGAATGGCCCCGGCTACTTCACCAAGTAAGTGAATACCAAATCAATGTTCACTTTCATTTGTAAATTAGTTATTATCACTAAATTAAACTGCCAATCACCGGCCCGTGCTAGCTCCCCATATATTGCAGCGAGATGCTGGGCTAATTATCTACCTAGCTTATTTTGGGGGGTGTGCTGACAGGGATTCCCGGTTCCGCCATTCGATCAGGTGAGACTAATCTTAATTTCCAAAATTTAAGTTCATTTTATATAAAGATAAATATAACGATCATTGATATTTTACTTTTATTTTATTTTAGATCCCACGTCCTGATCAGGATTCAACTGAGCAAAGGATTGATCGAGATAGTTCGATCAGTCCGAGGAGATCCAGTAGTGAGGCCTCACGGTCAAGTCCTTCGACAGAGGACTAGGGAAGCGAACATCCCTCTCTCGTCCTCTCTCCACACGAGAGGAGTCGACGTCAGGTATGTACCTCTTTCTATTTAAATAAACCCCCACCCCCCTTCAGAAACGAATACAGATAGATTTTAAATTGGTTTTATAATTACAGTCTCCTTCGGTGGTCGAGCTACCCATGGCCAAGGTCGAGCTCCTATTGCATCAGCGTGGGGATCTGTTACTCCAGGGGTTCACACAGATCGGGACGATGAAGGCTAGAATCCTGGAGCAACTCACCCATATTGAACGCAAGCTAGATGTGCTGGAGAGGCATGATTCCCCTTTGCAGGCCACCCCCCACCCAACATCTCCCATAGTCCCCAACGACACCACCCAGGTAAATGTAGTATCTCAAACTCGTATTAATTTCAGTTACTGTTTTTTATCTAAATTTTAATTTGAAAATGGTTCTTAAATTTTTTACATAATAGGTCGATGCACCTGTCAGTCGGGCAGAGGATCCAGGCGTTCCTCTGGCTCCTCCAGCTCCGCACTGGTCTCTGCCCCAGCCCCGGCCTCTCCGGTTCCAACCCCGACCCCAGACCCTTCAGCTGCAGCTCTGGCCCCGACCTCGACCCTGGCCCCTCCAGCCCCGGACCCGGCCCCTCCGTCGGCTCCGACTCCATCTCCAGCTCCTCAGGCTCTAGTCGCCACTGTCCAGGTAACATTTATATTCGCTGGATCTTAAATTTTCGTCTCTGTTACTCGCTCATTTTATTATTAAATAATTCTATATGAATTCTCATATTGAGTAATTGATTTTATTAGGAGCTTGGTCATACACGTCGGGCCAAGGTCCTGTCTGCAGGTATACGGTCACCTTATACTGACCCGGCCCATCACATCGAGTCGTCGAGGCCAAGGAAGAAGCCAAGGATGAAAGTGTTCAAAGGGAGATTCTGCCTACCGTGGTGGACCAGTCCACTCTAGACCGGGCATGATTGGATGACTTTTTCAGCTCCGGGAGTTCAGATAGGTAATTCACTTTCTTTTGATGATTAATTTGTATTTTATAACTTTTCCGGTTTATTGTTCTGATCTAAATTTTTGTGACAAGCACACGATCGGGGGGATCCTGTCATTTGTCGAGACTGACCTCGCAAGGGTCAGGAATATGATGGAGTACATTGAGGACGACCAGGTGAACTGGTTCATGACTTCACTACAGAGAGCGACAGCGGAGGCCCCATCAATTTACCAGACCTGGTTCGGCTTCGCACTCACCAGGACATACTTATACGTACGTAGTTAAAAAATTATATTGATCTATATTTCATTTACTGTACTTAGAACATCGATTTTTAACTAACTCCAATGACAGAGCGTTCTCCGAGGTGCATGGGAGGAGACGAAAGCATCTAGAGTGGAACCGGGGTACTACGTCTTCGAGGACTATGCCTCTGCCTGGGTCGGGGGAGGTGTTGGCACAGGAGAGGTAGCATGGTGGGACGCAATAGAGGTATTTAACTTCATTTCGTACATAACTCTAGGTTTAAATTATGATTTATTCTATTCCAATTGATTTAATATTTGTACTATGTTGTATATAGATATTGATGTTGATGCCCTGTTGCCACCATGAGCATTGGGTATTACTCCGGGTTGATCTTCATGGGTCTCAGATCACATTGTATGATCCGAAACCATCGATTGAGGCGAAGGAGTCTCGATTTGACTTGATGGAGCCGGGCCGCTTGATGCTTCCACAATTACTCCGGCAGGCTGGATTTTATGACAGGACAAGCAGTTCCCCAATCGAGACGTTCATCGCAGTTTTCCTTAACCTGCGTGACAGCTCAATACACTTCATCCCTATTCAGCCTGACACGACCAGCTGCGGTGCCTACGTGTGCTATTACATGTCACAGCTGATGAGAGGGCATCTTAAGGAGATGCCCCAATTGCCTTCTACAACCTCTATGGTGTAATATATTAGGGAGGAGATGGCCTGGGTCATGCTATGGTTTAGCGGAAAGGAGACAACTTTGTTATTTCATTTTGTTTTGTTTTATATTGTAAATAATACAGTAATGCAAATGTAAATATTTTTGGTTTTTATATTATATCAATGAAAATATTTTTTTTTCTTCTTCATTTCTTCAATATTTACCAAACTAAGTATGATAAAATAGGCTCCAAACTAAGTCCATAAAGTATGTTTTTTGGCCAAATTAGGACTCAAACTATATCTTTTTGCATTTAGGACCCTGAAGTATTTTTGCTAAATTAGAACTCAAACTATACTTTTTTTGCATTTAGGTCCCTAAAGTTTTTTTTTTACCAAATTAGGACTCAAACTATACCCTTTTGCATTTAATTCCCTAAAGTATTTTTTTTGCCAAATTAGGACTCAAACTATACCCTTTTGCATTTAGATCCCTGAAGTTTTTTTTTTTTGCCAAATTAGGACTCAAACTATACCCTTTTTGCATTTAGGTCCTTGAAGTATTTTTTTTGCCAATGACAAAAATGCAATTTAAATTAAATGACAAATTCACATTTCTTATATGCAAAAGGGTATAGTTGAGAAGCGAGATTCAACTTTTCATCTTCTTTTCGATTTTATATGCAACTGTACACTACTTCTCGAAAACCGGATCCCAATAATAATTCACCGGATAACTCAACTCACTTTCATTTTCTTTCCACACCAAACCGAGAAGAGGCCCTCACTTTCATTTTCTTTCTTCCTTCCACTCTCATTTTCTTTTCCCTTCATCTTCACTCTCTCACTAGCGGTGGTCCTTCTTTACTCCCTCACCGACGCAGCTCTTCCTTCACTGTCCGGTAGGTTTTCTTCACTTGAACCTTGATTTTGTGTGTTGTTTAACTTCAATTTAGTAGTTTGTTGAAAGCATGGATTAACTGTATTTTATTGTGCATGGCTTGTCTTGAAATTGTCTTTTTTCTCGAAATTATCTTGTTGTCTCGAAATTGTCTTATTGTCTAGAAATTGGATTGTTGTCTCAAAATTGTCTTTGTCTCGAAATTGTCTTGTTGTCTCGAAATTGGATTATTGTCTCGAAATGGTTTGTCTAGAAATTGTCTTATTATCTCGAAATTGGCTTATTGTCTCGAATAGCTTGCATTTGTTTTGAATATTGTCTCTAAATGGCTTGTCAAGAAATTGTCTCTATTGTCTCGAAATGTTTTTTTTGCTAGTGTCTCGAAATGCATGTGCTTGTGTCTGTAAATCACCCATCCAAGTATCAAAATGGGTTTGCAAATTTCTTTTCTTGATGTGCTTGTAATAATTTATTTTCCCATTTCATGACTGTAGAAAAAGAATAAGAGATATGGTCGAAAATGGAGTTGAAAGAGATTGGGCCGATCTTCCCACAAAATTGTTGGAGTTGATTGTTTTGAAACTCTGGATGGTTGATGCAGAAAACTTCCGATTATCATGTACCTCATGGAACAAAGCAAGAAAGGCCTATAGAGTTGAATATTTTGCTTATTGTTGTAGCGAAGGACGGCTTTTGTGGGATGGTTTTGTATCTAGGTGGGTTGATGCAGTATGCCTTCGAGATTAGACTAGAGATGTAAGATGTTATTATTAGTTCTCTTCAAAATTTGAAAAGCGTTTGTTGTAATCATAATTGTTATTTTGTTGGAATCATGATTTTGCATTTTGGTCCCTAAAGTTTTTTTTTGGTCAAATTAGGACTCAAACTATATCCTTTTTGCATTTTGGTCCCTAAAGTATTTTTTGCAAAATTAGGACTTAAACTATACCCTTTTTGCATTTTGGTCCCTAAAGTATTTAAGGGTATAGTTTAAGCCCTGATTTTGCCAACAATTCTATATTTATAATAAGTATATATATAAATATATATATATATATATATTATATATCAATCCGTATACAAGGTAGAGATGATTGTGGCTTGATTCAATGGCAAAAATGCAATTTAAATTAAATGACAAATTCACTTTTCTTAAAATAATAACATTTACATGTCATAAACCGTGTCAACATTGATATTGCCAAGATAAAAATCCACACCCTCCACAGAGAAATTGACATGAACGTCAACAAAATTTGTCCCGAAAGATTGTTGCCTGGAATTCGGATCAGATATGGGCACCTCATGATTTAAGTCAGTCACTGATGGATCATTTTCTTTGGGATGTTGATCATTTTCTTCAAAATGTTGGGCTTCCATGTTGTGAGCATTTGGACAGGTGGTACGATTATGTCCTTTTCTCTTGCATAGGGAGCATGTTTCCTTCGACGGCATTGTTCGTTCCAAGAGATAAAGCGAGCCCCTTGTGGTCTTCCAACAGACCTTCTACCAGTAGGAGGATTGATGACCACATCATCCATACCTGCAATTGAATTCAAAGAAGAACACAAGGGCACATTCTGTATCGAAGGTACATATGCTATCCTCAGCCTTTCCATGTCAAATGAATGACCACGACATAGAGTGTAATAATGAGCCCCGATTTCCCTATAAAAAAGAATTAAGGTAAAAAAGAAATATCTAATTACATCTCATGGACCACACTTGGTCTCCAATCTCGTATGGAAAACACTTGAGTCTCGAATGGAAGAATTGTGTCTCGAATGGACCACACTTGGTCTCCAATCTTGAATGGACCATACTTGGGTCTCGATTGGAAGGGAGGGGTCTCGAATGCAGGGCATGGGTCTCGAATGGAGGGTATGGATCTCGAATGGACCACAATCGGTCTCGAATCTAAAATGGACAACTCTAGGGTCTCGAATGGAGGACATGGATCTTGAATGGACCACAATTGGTCTCGAATCTCAAATGGATAACTCTAGGGTCTCGAATCTCTAAGGGACAACTCTAGGTTCTCAAATCTCTAAAGGACAACTCTAGGGTCTCGAATGGACCACAATTGGTCTCGAATCTAGATTGGACAACTCTAGGGTCTCGAATCTTGATTCTCGTTTCTATAATGGACCCTTATCTTTCGAATGGACAACTAATGTCTCGAATGGACCTTCTAAATTTAGCAGATAAGTCAGGAAATAGACTAAAATTTACCTGGCAACAGCAATGGCATGTTTGCTAGGCATCTCTTCCACTTCCCATCTCCGACATCCACAGGTCTTCTGGAGGATATCCACCAGAACATTTGGTTCCTTTGGCGAATTTCCTAAAACATATTCCTCTCTATCCCGAATGGATGTAGTCCGTAGCCTTTCAAGATCGACTTTCACAGCTTCTTCCTCAATTCTTTCCACCTCTTGCTTGGTGATAATATCTGGCATTGTAGCTGCTACTTCCCTACGTTTGTTGAACCAAACCTGACACAAACTCCTAAAACACTCATGTGCAGATGTAATGGGCAATTTTTAAGCTTTCTTGATCACGTGGTTGAAGGATTCCATGATATTGCTCGTCCTTTGGTTGTAAGGATTGTTTGGACAATATGCATGTGACAAACCCGGGCGTCCTACCTCGACATCCTACCAACGATGAACTCCAGGGTGCATCTCTTTAATGTCTCCAAAATAGAGGTCACATGTCTTCTTGTCATAAGCATATGCAGCATTTTTAAAACGAAGTGCAACCTGATGATTTTTGTAGTTTATCTTTAAGTTTTCCTTCAGATGTCGATAGCAGAAGGCATGTGGAACCTCGGGATATATTGTCCTCACTGCACGCAGTATGCCTTTGTGCCAATCAAATACAATAACCAAATTATCCCGCAATCCATATGCAGTCCTGAATCTTCTCAAGAACCACTCCATGAATCGTTGCCCTCCTTCTCGCCAAACCCAAAAACAAGGGGAAAAGTTTGCCCATTTCCATCAGCACAGACAGCTACATAAATTTTTCCCTCACACACACCTTTCAAATGTGTTGCATTTATGACAATTACGGGCCTCATGTACTTGAAACCCTCAATCGAAGGACCAAGGGCACAGAATGAGCTCAAAATTTGCTTATCTCGCATATGTATACTGGTCACTGTCCCCGATATTACACGCTTTAACATGTGGAGGTATGAAGGTAGTTGTCTGTATGAGTTTTCTGGAGTTCCATAGGCTATGTCTTTAGCATGCTGTAAAGATCGCTAGGCTTTGGTGTATCCGAACTTCACACCATAATTCTCCCGCATGTCTTGAATCATATTTTTGGGGGTGTGATTCACATCGGCGAGTTTACGACCATACATATGACCAATCATTGTTGAACTTACACTCTTGTTTTGGCTTTGCTATACAGTTTGGATACAAGTGTGAGTCAAGACAAACTTGTGAATAACCCAAATCTGGCATCCATCATTACAATTTGCACGTATCATGAAAGTACAATCTTTTTTGTTCTTACATCGTGCCTCAAATCTTCCAATATCCGAGCGTACCACGTGATATGGAAATCGGTTATTAAGCGAATATTCACTGATTGCCGCTATCAATTCATCCTTATTATTAAAGATTGAATCCTTTCCAATAAAATCCACCGGTGGAACAGTATCATCTTCCAAAAAATGGACCTCTTCATAGTTAATCCAAACCATGTTTGCAAAGTGAGTAGAAGGGTTCGATATAAATTGTTCAAATGGAATCACCTGCCTCATCCCATAGTGGAAGTTGTCATCATTTTCATTGTTGTCACCATTGTCATCATTACCAGCCTCAACGATGTGAATATATTCTTCATCAAATTCATAATTATCATCTGTGCGAATATATCCGGATGTCCCCGCTTCATCATTTTCATCAATAAATCCTGCACTTTCATGATCATTTGGACCGGGTGGACAATTACCGTCAATATTACCACTGATGTGATGAGGATATCATCCAAGATGGACAGGACAGTTTTGACCACCAGATTACACCGGCCAAGACCATGCCAAGGAGCCCAAAAAGGTCCAAGTGACTGCAAGGAAAACAGGCCTGATCCGGACTGCTTTGGACCTTTTACCTCAGGATACGGGCCAACCTAATCGTCTTGGAATGCTCTGAAACTTGACTAGAATACTGGAGACGGCCCAATGAGAATTACAGATAGCTTAGCTATGACCTATGACGTTTTTTGGCCATTTGGGACCATCTTGATGGGTTTTCAGACACTTTTTATGTTTTTCGGATTTAATTATATTTTAGGGATATTTTAGCATTTTTGTTGTTTTATTATTATTATTATTATTTCCAAATCGAATTAGGATTCTTTTATTTAAATCCAATTAGGATTCTTTTAATTAATTCCGATTAGGTTTTGGATAGATCTAGGTTATAAATATGACGTTTAGTCTCAATTTTAAACAAGTTATGTTTTTCAACATTACTCCAGGAATGGAAATTCGTTTTCTTTCTCTTAACTTTTGGTTTTGAATTGCAATTCAAGTTAAGTCAAAACGTGAGTGATCACTCAAAACATCTCTTTTTTTTTCATTTTCCTGTTCGGTTGTTTTCAAATAATTGCAGGCGATCCAAAATCATCCTGCATCAACTTGGTATCAGAGCCTTGATTTTAGATCATCAAAGTTTGAGTTTCGGAAAGTTTTCTGAAATTGTTACCATCGTACTGTTCACCGCTACTGTTCGATACTGTTCATCGTTTCCCATTACTGTTCACTATTCCACTACTGTTAATCGTTTTCTGAAAGTACTGTTCACTATTTTCCGCGCTATTTTTTTGTAAGTACTGTTCATCGATTTTACATTTCATCCAAATTAAACTTTATTCTTGTCAGAATGGAGCAAGAAAATGAGGAACCGTCTCTTCAAGATGTGATGGAGTTGTTGTGGGCCACATTAGCACGCTTGGAGGTGCAAAATCGTGTTGAGCCATCGGCGCAGGAAGAGCAGTCACACAACAGAGAAATTGTTCCACTTGGGAACGTCGACCGCCAGCCGCATCAGGAGGTAAATTTGAGCAGATGGGAAGTTGGTTTTCAGATCGAAATTCCCGAGGTCCGAGGGGGTTGAATCCAGACGAATACATCGACTAGACTCAGCAGGTTGATGATGTTTTCTGCCTGAAGGAGGTACCTTTGGATAAGCAGGCACCACTTGTTACAATTCGATTCAGAGACAGAGCTGCGGCTTGGTGGCATGCACAGCATTACATGCGGTACATGGATGGAAGGCCGCCAATCGATTAGTGGGCAGCCTTAAAGCAGGAGATGAACAGAGAATTTCTGCCGCCAAACCACTAACGGGTAATATATGCAAAGCTGCATGGGTTGACACAAGGAAGTATTGTTGAAGAATATACAACTGAATTCTATCGGCTAGTGGCTAGAAATCGATTAGTAGAGGTAGATCCGAGGTTAGTCGCCATGTATATGCACGAGTTGAGATTACCGATGTATATGAATTGTCTAGTTGATGCTGGATGATTTTGGATCGCCTGTAATTATTTGAAAACAACCGAATAGGAAAATAAAAATTAAAAAAAAAGAGAAGTTTTGCGTGATCATTCACGATTTCGGGATGTTTTGCGTGATTACATACGTTTTGGCTTAACTTGAATTGCAATTCAAAACCAAAAGTAAAGAGAAAGAAAAGGAATTTTGATTCCTGGAGTAATGTCGAAAAACAAATCTTGTTTAAAACTGAGACAAAATGAAATATTTATAACCTAAATCTATCCTAAACCTAATCGGAATTAATTAAAAGAATCCTAATCGAATTTAAATAAAAGAATCCTAATCCGATTCAGAAATAATAATAACAAAAAAAACAAAATTACTAAAATATAATTAAATTCGAAAAACATAAAAAGTGCCTAAAAACACATCAAGATGGTCCCGGATGGCCGAAAGAAGTCATAGATCATAGCATAGCTATGTGTAATTCTCATTGGGTCGTCTCCAATAGCCCAGCCAAGTTTCAGCCCATTCCAAGACAATTAGGTTGGCACGCATCCTGAGGTAGAAGCTCCAAATCAGTCTGGATCAGGCCTGTTTTCCTTGTAGTCGCTTGGACCTTCGTGGGCTCCCGGGCGTGGGCTTGGCCGGTGTAATCTGGTGGTCCAAAATGTCTTGTCCATCTTGGACGATGTCCTCATCCCTCTTCCCGTCCTCTGAAAAGCTTGTCCTCAAGCTGGAATTCTCACCTGCATAATGGGTTAGATGACGGACATTAAAGATGTCAGCGATAAACATATCGTTCGGCAACTCAACCCTGTAGACGTGGTCTCCAAATTTCTCCAACACTTGACAAGGTCCAATCCTCTTCGGTTTGAGCTTGGTGTAAGCTCCCTGCGGATACCTTTCCCGTGGCAAATAGACCCAGGGCAGATCACCAACTTCAAAAACTTGCTTGCGTCGTCTCTGATCAGCTCTCGCCTTGTACTTGGCATAACTCTGCTCAAGTCTAGCCTTCACAACAGCGTGTAAATCTCGTAAATCAACCACTCATTCATCCACCTTCTTGCTCGGCTTCTCTGTTTCGTCAATAGGGAGAAGGTCAAGTGGACCTCTCAGTAGAAACCCATACAACAATTGGAATGGAGCGAACCCCGTGGATCGATTCTCGAACGAATTAAATTCAATTTCAATTTTTGGTAAGTAAAGATCCCAACTTCTGAATTCATGGATATTTCCTCGTAAAAAATTCCCAAGTCTCCGGTTGACAGCCTTAGTTTGCCCGTCAGTTTGGGGATGATATGGGCTGCTGAAGTTTAGTTTCGTGCCAAGTTTCTTCCACAATTCTCGCCAAAAATGCCCCATGATCTTGCTGTCCCTGTCCAAAACTATCGACAATGGCAACCCATAGTGTCGAACAACCCTAGAAAAATATAGATCAGCCACCTTAGTTGCATCTAACGTTGTCTTGCACGGAAGGAAGCAACTTATTTTGGTAAATCGATCAACAACCACCATTATTGGATCCAACCCCTTCATTGTCTACTATAAAATCCACGAAGACATCCTTCCACGGCTCATCTGGTATTGGCAACGAAATGTATAGTCCCTGATTTGTATGTGTCCCCTTCACCTCTTGACAGACACGGCACCTCCTTACATATGTCTTGACATCTGTATCAAGTCCTGGCCAATAAAACCGCCGATGCACTAGCCAAGCAGTTTTATCCCGGCCAAAATGTCCCTGATTATGCAATTCCTATATAATCAACATGCGTAGAAAAGTATCTGGGATGCACAAACAATTACCTTTGAATAGAAACCCATCATGAAGGACGTAATCAGTTCAGCTTCCACTCTCAACTTCAACTACAATACCTCCAAATGCTCATCTGCTAGGACATCCTCCTTCACTCTCGAGAAGTCCAAAGTGTACACCTGCATTGCCGCAATCAACAAGCTCCTTTTGCGCAAGGCATCAGATACCTTGTTCAGAGTACCAGATTTATGCCGAATACTAAAGCTGTATTCCTGCAAAGCGCTTACCCACTTTGGGTGTCTCATGCTCAACTTATGTTGTCCCTGCAAATACTTCAACTCCTGATGATTAGACAACAACATAAATTCCCTCTGTATCAGGTAATGTCGCCAATGCTGCAATGACTTCACAATGGCATACAGCTCGAGGTCATAAACTGAGTAGGTTAACCTCGCTCCACTCAGTTTCTCACTGTAATATGCCACTGGTTTCCCCGCCTAACTCAGAACAGCCCCAATACCTGTCTTCAAGGCATCACAATCAACCTCAAATACCTTGTCAAAATTTGGCAATACCAACAAAGGAGCATGTGTCAACCGATCCTTCAGAACTTCAAAAGCTTCCTGTGCCCTTTCTGTCCATTCGAATCTATCCTGTTTCAACAACTCCATCAAGGGAGCAGCTACCTCGCTGTATCTCCTGACAAATCGCCTATAGAATCCTACAAGGCCTAAGAAAGACCTCAACTCTATCACAGTAGTAGGCGATGGACAATTCACAACAGCCTTCACTTTCCCTTCATCCGGCAAAATTCCATCTCTAGTCACCACATATCCCAAAAACACAAGTCTCTCAACCATCCACACGCATTTTCTAAGGTTAGCAAACAACTTATGTTCACACAAAACGGTAAGGACTTGTTCCACATGCTCAACGACAGACTTACTATATATCAGAATATCATCAAAGTATACCACAACAAAAGTACTAAGAAATGGTCTCAAAACCTGGTTCATTACCCATCATGAAGGTACTTGGAGCATTTGACAATCCGAATGGCATCACCAACCATTCGTACAACCCCTCCTTCATCTTGAAGGCTGTTTTCCACTCAACACCCGGCTTGATCCGAATATGATCGTACCCACTCTTCAAATCAATGTTCGTGAATATCGCTGCTCCACTCAATTGATCAAGCATATCATCAAGCCTCGGTATGGGGAACCGATACTTGATAGTAATCCGATTAATTGCTCTACTGTCCACACACATCCCCCATGAACCATCCTTCTTTGGTACCAATAACGCTAGCACCGCGCACGGACTAATGCTATCTCGAACAAATCCCTTATCCAGAAGTTCCTAGACCTGCCGTTTCTGCTCATCATGTTGCTGTGGAGTAATCCTGTAATGTTCCTTATTCGGCAACACCGAGCCTGGAATCAGATCAATCATATGCTAGATATCTCTCATTGGTGGCAATCTAGCCCGCAACTCTTCTGGCACCATAGGTTGCTCCTAGCCAAAACTCTCGGATGTACTCACCAAGGCAAAACAGACATCCTCTCCGTCTAGGCTGTCCTCAAACTCTCAGCTTGGTTGACAAATCACTGCCTTCTGGCCGGCATTCTCCTGAAGTGGTTTCAGGATCACTTTTCTCCCCTTTGACCTCAACATGTACATGTGAGTGTACCCGTTGTACACTGCTCGGTTATCAGACTGCCAAGGATGCCCCAAGATAATATGTGTCGCATCCATAGGAACCACATCAACCTCTATCGTTGTCTCATGCTATGGACCAAAGGAGAGATGAACCTTACAGTGCTTGTTGACTTGAATATCAACATCTCTATTCACCTAACCGAGCTTGTAGGGATGAGGATGGGTATGGCTGCTAATTCCAATTTCTTTACAACCTCTTCAGCAATCACATTCTCCCAACTACCGGAGTCGATTATTACCTTACACGTTTTCCCAGCCACAAGGCACTTGGCTGAAAAAATGTCTTGCCGTCACCAATCCTCAATCGTCCTGGGTGCCAAACACATCCTGCGCATTACCAAACTATCACCCTGGATATAATCAGGATCAACCACACAAATATCTTCCTCAAACTCCTCGTATTCTTGTAATTCTTCAGTGTATTTCCCCTCCATTTGTTCTTCCATGTAAAGCTGAGTTCGGGCCTTAGGGCACTAACTGGCATAATGCCCTAAATTCTGACACCTATGACAATGGATATTGGCTCGGTTACAGCCTATTTTCTATTGGGAACCCGAAGTTACATTCGGTAATGGGGCTCTAGGTGCCGGTGGAATATTTGGTTTCTTCCCTACTGGAGGAGCAACCCTACTGCCTGAACTCTGTCCCCGACCGTTGGCCTAGTATCAAATTTCCTCTACCCTGAAGCCATTGGTTTCTCATGAACCTCTGCTCAACTGCTTGCGCCTTCATGTGAGCTTCTCCCACACTGTTTATGCAGTGAATAGACAATTCATCTCGTATCAGCAATCTCAACCCATGCATATATATGGCGACTAACCTCGGTTCTGCCTCTACTAACCGATTTCTAGCCCGATAGAATTCAGTTGTATATTCTTCAATAGTACGACTTCCTTATGTCAACCCTTACCTGTTCGTGGTTTGGCGGTAGAAATTCTCTATTCATCTCCTACTTCAAGGCTGCCCACGAATCAATTAGCGGCCTTCCATCCCTGTACAGCTTGTAATGCTGTGCATGCCACAAAGCCACAGCTTTGTCTCTGAACCGAATTGTAACAAGTGGTGCCTACTTATCCAAAGGTACCTCCTTCAGGAGGAAAACATCATCAACCAGCTGAGTCCAGTCGATGTATTCGTCTAGATTCAACCCCCCTCGGACCTCGGGAATTTTAACCCAAAAACCAACTTCCCATCTGCTCAAATTTACCTCCTGATGCTGCTAGCGGTCGACGTTCCCAAGTGGAATGATTTCTCTGTTGTGCGGCAGCTCTTCCAATGCCGGTGGCTCAACACGATTTTGCACCTCCAAGCATCCTAATGTGGCCTGCAACAACTCCACCACATCTCGAAGAGACAGTTCCTTATTGTTTTGCTCCATTCTGACAAAATTTTCAAAATTCTGACACGAATAAAGTTCAATTTGAATGAACAGTGCTTCGGAAAATGATGAACAGTACTTTCGAAACAGTAGCATGGAAAACGTAGAATAGTACTTTCGGAAAACAATGAACAGTAGCGGAACAGTGAACAATAGGGGGGAAACGATGAATAGTATCGAACAATATTGGAACAGTGATGGTGAACAGTACGACGACAACAATTTCGGAAAACTTTTGGAAACCCAAACTTGGATGGTCTAAAATCAAGGCTCAGATACCAAGTTGATGCAGGACGATTTTGGTTCGCCTGCAATTATCTGAAAACAACTGAACAGGAAAATTTAAAAAATGGGGATGTTTTGCATGATCACTCACGATTTCGGGATGTTTTGCGTTGATGCAGGACGATTTTGGATCGCCTGCAATTATATGAAAACAACCGAATAGGAAAAAAAAAAGGGATGTTTTGCTTGATCACTCACGATTTCTTGATGTTTTGCATGATCACTCACGTTTTGGCTTAACTTGAATTGCAATTCAAAACCAAAAGTAAAGAGAAAGAAAAGGAATTTCGATTCCTAGAGTAATGTCGAAAAATAAAGCTTGTTTAAAACTGAGACAAAACGAAATATTTATAACCTAAATCTATCCTAAACCTAATCGGAATTAATTAAAAGAATCCTAATCGGATTTAAATAAAATAATCCTAATCCGATTCGGAAATAATAATAATAATAATAAAACATCAAAATTACTAAAATATTCCTAAAATATAATTAAATTCGAAAAATATAAAAAGTGCCTGAAAACCCATCAAAATGGTCCCGGGTGGCCGAAAAACATCATAGATCATAGCAAAGCTATGAGTAATTCTCTTTGGGCTGTCTCCAATAGCCCAGTCAAGCTTCAGTCCATTCCAAAACAATTAGGTTGGCCCGTATCCAGAGGTAGAAGGTCCAAATCATTCCGAATCAGGCGAGGTTTAATTGCAGTCGCTTGGACCTTTGTGGGCAAGGAAAACGGGCCTGATCCAAACTAATTTGGACCTTTTACCTTAGGATGCGGGCCAACCTAATCGTCTCAGAATGGGTTGAAACTTGACTGGGCTACTGGAGACTACCCAATGAGAATTACTCATAGTTTTGCTATGACCTATGACGTTTTTCGGCCATCCGGGACCATCTTGATGGGTTTTCAAGCACTTTTTATGTTTTTTGAATTTAATAATATTTTAGGGATATTTTAGTAATTATGTTGTTTTTTTTATTATTATTATTTCCAAATTGGATTAGGATTCTTTTATTTAAATCCGATTAGGATTCTTTTAATTAATTCCGATTAGATTTAGGTTATAAATATTTCGTTTTGTCTCAGTTTTAAACAAGCTTTGTTTTTCGACATTACTCTAGGAATCGAAATTCCTTTTCTTTCTCTTTACTCTTGGTTTTGAATTGAATTCAAGTTAAGCCAAAACGTGAGTGATCACGCAAAACATCTCGAAATCGTGAGTGATCGTGCAAAACATCCCCTTTTTTTTTATTTTCATGTTCGGTTGCGATGCCACCCTCATAAGTCCTCTGAATTTTGTTCACAACGATGACTTTAGGATCTCCTTCCCCCTTCAAATACATGATGCCATACATGACTTCAATCTCTGTTAATTTCATACTTCCATCACAAAATTTAGAATCAATTGACATTTGTATGTCAAATTGGTTTAAGTCAATCTTCATCAAGTTTGCCATGGTTCTCCTCAAATCTTCATAATTCACATTGGAGGGTACTACTAGTGCATGCACCCTTCCAGCAAGAGAACCCTCGTGGACAGCAATCCTCATGTAATCCATTTCTACACCGTGTCTCGAAATCCTCCATTTGCGTCTCAAAATCCTCTATTTGCATCTCGAAATCCAATATTTATCTCTCAAAATCCCCTATCTCGAAGTTCAGATGTGTGTCTCGATCTCTCTGTGTGTATAGAAATCCTCTGTCTCGAAATAACTATGTGTGTCTCGAAATCCTCTGTCTCGAATCCCCTTTGTATGTCTCCAAAGTCCCCTTTCTTATCCCGAAAGCCTCCTCTCTTGTCTAGAATTCAACTATCTCTTGTCTCGAAATCACTTAAATAGGTAATATACCTATCTTGTATCTCGAAAGCCTCCTTCCAGATCTCGAAATCTCCTCACTTCGACAGAAATCTCTGCAACCCCACCTTCCTTCCTTCCTCCTCCCAAATAAACAACACAGAACGAACAAACTCAGGCTTCCAAACACCAAAGAAAAAAATAACAAAGAAACAAACCGAACAATGTACCTTCGAACACCCCCTACCTTCGTCTTCTTGATTTCGGAAAATAAAAATGAACAACCGAACACAATAAAAAGTTGGTTTTTTTCTTTCTCTCCTATAAGGGAATGGTTCTTTGAGCAATTTTCTTAGTTATGGTTCAAAACTTCTGATCAAATGAATGATGTTAGTTGTAGTTTTTTCAATTCATTTTACAGGTAGTTGGATTCAGTTCGGTGTACTGAATGCTGAGGGGTAAGATAGTAAATACATATTAAAGGAGAATAAATGTTATGTTTTGTTTTTTTTTTTTTTTAATTAAAAATCAAAGTGGGTATAGAATGAAAAGTTAGTTTTACATATGAGTAATTATAAAATGTTATGAAGATTTGGATAAATAAGAAATTACTGTTTCAATTTAGGTAAAAATGAAAACGCCTCTTTTCTTTTTCCTTTTTTGCCAATTTTTACGGGTTGGGTAGAATACTGACCCGGTGTCCCATCAATCTCATGGACCCACAGTTTAGCGTTCAAATATTTAAGTTTGATACCTAGATTAAAAAATAATAATAATTACAATAAAGGGGAAAACTCCGGTCCGCAAAGCATTGCAAAAATGAAATGGGGTCCGGTGACCATTCATGGCAAAGGTTTTTATATGTCAAAAAGAAATCTTATAACCCAGAAAGAAACCAAATTACATTCACTTTCATGCATTCCTGCTTATGATTTCATTCCTTTGTCTTTTTTACATTAAAAAAAAAAAAAACATTTGATTTAGACTCTACTTGTAAAGTATAGTGAAGACAAATTGACCAATTTAAAAACAAAAAGATTTGTTAAAATATTAATTTCTCTCTATGATCAACATATATTGTAGCGATACATGTTCCTAATGTAGGACAAGATATCACATTATATTTATTAATTCAATCAAATCTCAATAGTTTTTTATTTGTAATTTCCAGGGACGAAATTGCAACCTGCTTATCCCAATTTTTTATTCTCTGTGATGTTTCTAATTCTCGTAGCTGTGTTTGCGATTTTGACCCATTGATGGGATATTTTTGTAACTTCATCAATATTCTCAAGGTTTTAAAAGGATTTTACAGTCGTTTTAAAAATTCTTAGAAAAATTTCTCTATTTCCATCTATTGACTTTAATTTTGAAACTTGAAAATTTCTGTACTAAAAAAATGAGGGGGTTTTTTTTTTCTTGCTATAAAAAACTAAAAAAAAACCCAATAAAATTGAAAATAGGAAAATTGGTCTATTTAGTCCAAAACAAATTTACATTTGACTCTATTTTTTTTTTTTTATTTGGTCCTTCACAAATTTATCAATTAATTTCCAAATATATCCAAATTGATTGACCCAATTTCAATTTTACCCACTTTCTATAAACATTTCATTTCTA
>JAOXNR010009410.1:0-29890 GCA_028571225.1 Parsonsia alboflavescens
CTCAAAATAGGATACTTGTATATGAAATACAAGTCTTGTTCATAGCCTCACTGAGTAGTGTCCTTGGATATCCATCAAGATTTAATGAGGTTCACCCCATTGGAATATATCCAATATTAGGGTACGTCCTCAAGACAAAGTCCACCTAAAAAATCCACTAAGATAAAAATATTGCAATAGATATGATATAGAACAATAAAATCCCTGTAGTCTATCACTATCGTATACTAAGTTTTACCTTACAAACTCACGATAAGAATCTCTCTTGCATTTATCGAAACATCTTTTAGAATCCCTCTAAAGGTGACGAAGCTTCTCTTGAAGCCAAACTCCCTCTAGGTTCTGGAACTGTTCCACAAGAACCACTGTAATACTCCCATGACACACTTGTTCCAGTTTGAGATAGTGAGGTAGAGATACTCCTCCCAAGTTCTACTACCAATAAATATTCTATTGAAAATTTATAAGGATTTTCAGCAAAGACTATTAAGCACGTTGCTCAATCATCATCAATCTTTATCACTCTAAGATTATCTGTTTTGGAAATGATAGCAATGTAAATTATTACAAGAGATATTCCTTTCTTAAAGATAATCACAATACATGAATAAATATGGAAATATCAATTTAGGATAATCAATCAATGAATATCTATCTTCAAAAATCTTAAGAGACACCATATCAAACGATTACGAATTTAATAAGAATAACTCAGGAAATCCTTATCTCAATATTCTCCCAATCCAACTCAAACATTGATTTGATCAATCTGTAAAACTCATAGCCAATTCATCAATATCCTAATGGATCTTCAAAAACCGATTAGCTCTAAGTTTTAGAATTAATAGCCAACACAAATAGCTAACAAACTCCCCCTTTGGCATTATTTTGGCAAAAACACAAACACTAAGGTTTTGAATCAATAACAATAAAAGCTATAATTTGTGAAGACAGAGTCAATGCAATAACAAAGTAGAAACCAGAATACTAGTAGCATAAACAATTAATCTGCAATACTTGTAGCAACATAGTGACTCGGTAAAACAGAACCAGTAATACATAGTGAAAGAAACAAATGTAGCAATAACCCAGAAGTACTGATCAAAAACGCAAAAAGAACCAGAGTAGTAAAAATCACAAAAACCACCAAAAAGTGTCTCCCAATTGTTGCTAACTAGAATGCCAAGCATTAGTCAAAGAATTTAGAAGCAGAGGAGGAATCAGCACTTGAAGTAGAGAGAGCAACAACAATAGCTTGTTCCAAGGTGGTAACCGTCTGGTGAAAAGTCAATAGAGACTATTGAACCTGTAGAAGAGCAGCAGGTAAAGGTGGAAGAGATTTGTGAAGCTGCACAAGGTTAGGCCAAGACATAAAACCAGGGGAGCAAGCAGGCAAAGAGCTAGCTAGTGATCTCATGTCATTGAGCCGTTTTCCTTTGAACAATTTTGGAGAAACTTTTAGTAGTTTAGTTGGAAAAATAGGGTCACCATCTACTTACATCATGTTGTTTGAGCAGAATTGTAGCAATAAGAATTGGAAAGGGCTGGCTCCCATAGGTTTTATCCCATTTCTGATAACCACAAATAAAATCAAATATGTGCTGTCTCAAATCAAAAGTAGTACCAGTCCCAAGATAATATGACAGACGGGCATGTTCTACAAAAATAGTAGAATAATGAGTGTAAAGAAACCAATTTGACTTTGAAATTTTGTGTAGGATGGAGTATTTTGTGGACAAGGCAGAGGCTCTAATGGCATTATCATAGGGTCATTTATGAATGTGACCTCCAGTCAACTTAGAAGCAATATCATCAAAATTCCAAAAGGAAGATTCTCTAGACCTAAAAATAGTATCAGCACTTGGAAAACCCAAATATTCTCAAATCAAGCTTCGAGAAAAATCAAAAACATGACCACGAACATAATCCCTCTAAAATAGAGGACTAACAACACTCTGAATTTCATACAGATTGACATAGAAATCGTGAACCAGGCCATTAATGTAAAAAGACAAATTAGAGACAAATTTCATGTATCCTTTCTGTGATAAAAACTCTAATATCCCTACCTTTTCATGACGTAGAATGTCAATCTTACATTCCCCAGTTATCTTTCAA
Source organism: Parsonsia alboflavescens (assembly GCA_028571225.1). Lineage (NCBI taxonomy): Eukaryota > Viridiplantae > Streptophyta > Magnoliopsida > Gentianales > Apocynaceae > Parsonsia > Parsonsia alboflavescens. The sequence goes on from JAOXNR010009410.1 coordinate 2,119, forward strand.
CAAACTATGTTATTCCAGTGATTGGCATAATGAACATTCAAAAATCTTTCATTGAGGGGTTGGATAGAAGTTACCCTTGGCGCAGATTCAGTAGAAGGAATGTCCTGAGGGATAGATGAGGCCTTGGGTGTGACGAATCTCCACGATAAGCGCATGAACGGATGGAGTAGAGTCATCCAAATCTACGGGTATTGTTGAAGAAGCGGAAGCATGGCTGGAGGATCTGAACCTCTGACGTAGTCCATATTTTCTAGAACCAGGAGACCCCCATTTCCATTTTGGTTTGGGTTTTCCAGAGGGCTCCGTGGAAACAAAAGGCGGTGCATCCACTGAAGGTCCGACGGTTGGTGACTGAGCAGGGGGATAGTGAGAGGAATGCTGACTATGTTCAGCAACAATCGTTTTCAGGACTTCTTGAACTAGCGGATCATGGAGGAGACCGGAGATATCATTGGGGCAACAGGTTGGAGTCACGGCAGGAGGAAGTGTGGAACTAGATGTGGATGGAGTAATACTGACACCATGTTTCTTCTTCCTTGCTACTTGTTTTATACGAACCACGGTGGAATCGAAAGTAACCACAGACAGGTTCTACAAACACTTGCGAAGATTGATAGAAAACCACAAAAAACCGATGAAGAGAAGCCGATTAATAAACACAAGAAGAAAAACTAAAAAACCCCTTTTGGTAACCATGATAATGGTAATGTGCAGAAAAACTCCGGGATTAATGCAAAAAGATCAGGGGAAGATAATAAGACTTATTGGGAAGGATGAAAATTAAAAAAGATATCAAGTCTCAATGTGATAGATGATGGACATTGAAGACTTGAGCATGGATCAAGGTATTTTAATCGCCAATGACATTAAACTAGCAATAGAATTCAAACAGAATATCTCTCGAAAAACATTTGAAAAAAACTAATATTTTTTTTTTAAAAAAAAAATAATAATAATAATAATAAAATATGAGTAAGACAGTCACTTTAAGTATGGTAAGTTCAGCTTTGTTATTCTGATAAGATCAATTTGCCCTTTTCATTTCAAAAGCTACCAAACATAAATTAAGAATATAGAGAGAGAAAAATAACTAATCAATAAATCAGAATTTTAGTGAAGGTGAGTGTACATGATTGAAATCAACAAAAACACCTTTCTCTGAATCTGAGATAGTTTTCACACAACCACTAAAGTAGCTTTTTTTAAGGATGATTTTGATCATGTATAGCTAGCTGGGCACAGAAGTGAAGGTAACTCTTTTCTCAAAAAATAAGCAATTTTTGACTAAAGCAAATGACATTCCCTTGTTCCTCCTCAGCAGTCCCTCAATCTGAGATAGTTTTCACACAACCACTAAAGTAACCCTTTTTCAAGGATGATTTTGATCATGTATAGCTAGTAGCAAACAATAGTGTTAGTAAATCTTTTCTTAGAAAATAAGCAATTTTTGCCGAAATCAAATGACATTCCCTTATTCCTCCTCGGCATAATTTTTTTTAAAATTATTTATATATATATAATTGAAGGTTGAAGAAATCAATCATATCTGTGTAAACGAAGCAAAATTCTAGTTTCATGAAAGATATTTTGACATACTGTCTATATGCAAAATATAAGAATGATAAACCTTCAACAATGATGTAGGAGAAGAGATCAAAACAAGATAATATTGCTGAACCACTATGCTATAGTGCAGCTGTCTTACTAGTGTTATAAGAAAACAAACTCCTAAAGCTTTCCTTAACGATTCAAATGTTTTAGCATCCAAAGGTTTAGTCAAGATGTCAACCAGTTATTTTTCCATTTGATACATGCTCAATGATGATTGTCTTAGTCTCTACCAATTCTCTAATAAAGTGATGTCTTATGTCAATATGTTTAGTGTGAGTGTGCTGAACAGGATTCTTAGATATATCAATGGAACTTTTATCATCACAAAACATAGTAAACATATTTTGTACAATACCGTAAGCTTTTAGCATTTTTTGCATCCACAATAATTGTGTACAACAACTTCCAACAGCAATGTATTCAGCTTCTGCACTTGATAATGAAATTGAGTTCTTCATCCTGCGGTACCATGAAACCAGATTGTTTAAAAAGTAGAAGCACCCTCCAAAAGTAATTTTACGATCATCCAAGTTTCCTACCCAGTCTGCATCACTGAAACTTGCCAAAACGCTATGGAGTCATTAGTATACCAAATGTCATAATGTGATGTAGTATTGACATGGCGAATGATCCTTCTAACAGCCATCAAGTGACATTCTATGGGATTTACTTGATATCTAGCACAGATGCCAACACTGAGACATTTGTCTGGTCTACTTGCTGTAAGATACAAACTTGACTCCACCGCTATTCATGCATCGTCTTTAGACAGTTTTAGATTAGTACAAATCGGTGTTTCGACAATTTTGGCATTTTCAAGACCAAATTTTTTAACCATCATCTTAGCATATTTGCTTTGTGAGATGTATATCCCATCTGCAAATTTTTTAACTTGCAATCCCAGAAAATATGTCAATTCACCAACCATACTCATTTCAAACTCTTATGTCATTTGTTTCACAAAGGCATCTGCATGTTGAATAGAAGTAGAACCAAAAACAATATCTTTAACATAGATTTGAGCAATTAAAATTTCCTTAGAGAACCATTTTACAAACAAGGTTTTACCAACTTCCCCTCATTCGTAACCCAGTTACAACAAATATTTTGTTAACCTTTCATACCATGCTCGAGGGTTTGTTTTAAACCATATAGTACCTTTTTCAATTGAAACACATGATCTGGAAACTTAGGATCAATAAAGCCCTTAGGTTGTTCAACACAAACCTCTTCACTTAGGATACAATTTAAGAAGGCACTTTTGACATTCATTGGATACAACTTAAACTGACGAAGACAAGTAACACATAACAATAGCCTAATAGATTCCAACCAAGCCACGGGTGCAAATGTTTCGTCAAAATCTACACCTTCTACTTGTTTATATCCTTGAGCTACTAATCTAGCTTTGTTTCTAACAATATTTCCAGACTCGTCTGTTTTATTCTTAAAAATCCATTTTGTACCAACGATATTCATATTTTCAAGTCTTGGTATCAATACCCAAACATCCAATCTGTTGAATTGTTCTAATTCCTCATGCATGGCATTAATCAAACAGTCATCTTTAAAGCTTCATTTACATTTTTTGGTTCTATAGTAGACATGTAACAAACAGAACTAATCATTTCTCTATAGTTAACTTTAGCCTTACCTCTAGTGCATGTTCCGTCCTCTAAATCTCCAATTAACTCTTTCAACGGTTGTGCTTTTTGTACTCTGGAAGAGATTTGTCTTGCAACCTTCTTACCAGTTTCTATTTGTGTCTCTGTTCTAGCTTGAATTTCATGATCTGTTGTACCTAATTGATTCCCTATGGATTGAACTGTCTCAAGAGGAATATTGCACTTTTCTGAGTTACTAGGGGAACTCTGTTTTTCATCTATTGATTATTGTTGCTATCTTGTCAGTTGAGTACAAGATTTCCCAGTTTCTTCGTCTTCTGACTTCGGAAAAGTCACTGTAAGTTCATCAAACACAACATTATAAGATTCCATGATTTTTCAAGAACGTTGATTAAGTAATCTATAAGTCTGACTATTTGTTGCATATCTGAGAAAAATAGCAACGACACTCTTCGGATCACACTTACCAAGGTTGTCTCTATCATTCAAAATAAAATATTTACTTCCAATGACATGAAAGTAGCAAACATTTGGCTTCCTTCCTTTCCATATTTCATAGGAAGTCAACTTTGTTCCTGTTCTGAAATAGACACGATTAATGATATAACAAGCAGTATTTATAGATTCGGCGTAGAATTTTGATGGTATTCCTTTAGCACATAACATGACCCTAGCTATTTCTTGTAAAGTCCTGTTTTTCCTTTCTACAACACCATTCTGTTGTGGTGTCTTTGGTGTAAAGAACTCATGCAAAATACCATGATCTTCATAGAAATTAGTGAAGATGATATTTTCAAATTCTTTTCCATAATCACTTCTAATGCAAATAATTTTTCAAAAAATATCAGCTTTTTCCGTGGCTAATAGCTTAAACAACTGTTTGAATGATTCAAAAGAACTTGATTTTTCCCTAAGAATTTTTATCCAAGTAAATCTTGAAAAATCATCTACACATACAAATACATACTTTTTACCCCCCACACTTTCAACTTGCATAGGACCCTTGAGAACCATGTGTAATAGCTCAAGCGGATGAGAAATAGTAATAAAGTTGACAGTTTTGTGTGTTTGATGTTTCTATTTTTCAAGTTGACATGCATCACTATTAACTCCAAAGTCAAGGATTCCTTTAACAATACCTGTAACAGAGATTTTATTAGTTGTTTGAAATTTACATGTCCTAATCTCTCATGGGTTAATTCAATATTATTATGACTTGCGCTGTTACAACTTATAGTTGTATCAATGGTATAACAATTGCTGGAGGATCTAGTATCAGATAGTATGCTGTTCTTATTTTCATCATACACATGACATGCATTCCTGGTGTACTTAACAAACAACTCATCATCACACAACTGACTAACACTAATCCAATTAGCCTAAAGACCATCTACTAAAAACACATTATGGAGATGGGGTATTCCTTTTATCATAAGAGTTCTTTTTCCTAAGATTTATCCCTGCTTACCATCACCAAAAGTGACTTGGCCAAGATTACATCAATGATAATCTTTCAAATATTCCTTTTTACCAATCATGTTTCAAGAACAACCACTATCACAAAACCACAAATTAGAATTAGACACTTTTAAAGACATAAAGCCTGCCATATAGTTGTGCCTATTTTTCTAAACCCAAATTTGTTTAAGCCTGTGATTCCAAGCCTGTTGGTGCCGTGTGAGAAATAGAGGTATATGACATCTCAAAACAGTTGGGTCTAATATGTCCTTTTTAAAGATAATAGTGACAAGTAGGTACAAACAACTTTGCCTTACTTTTGGCAGAATACTTTTATAAGTTAGTACCTTGTGATTGTGACTTTTTCACCTTAGATTTCTAAGTTCTGAGTGTTAGTCATTGAACATTGTTATGACTGTCATCATAGCCTAAACCTCGACAAGCATATGATTGTCTTTGCTCTTCCTATATTTGATCCAGTTTATCTATGCCACCATTCATCATCCTCATAGTTTTCATTGTAGTGTCATGTTCCTTAGATAGTTTCTGAAATTTCTGCTTCTTTGCTTCGCAATTTGCAATCAAAATGTCGATTTTAGTTTCCAATTGTTCTTTCTCTGACATATGCATTTTTACCTTAAGTTCTAGTTCTCTGTTTAGTTTGTTAAGCTTGATACACCATTTGAACAATTCTTCATAGGCTTCAAGCAATTCATTAGGAGTGAATTCATTGTCACTGTCACTGTCACTATCTATGTCAATTAATTTTGGAAAGCATTGTCTTACCTCCGTTTCTTCATCTACTTCAACATTTGTCATACCTAGATTGTCACATTGAGATGAATCAACTTCACCATGTAGGGCAACGAAATTATTCGGTTTGTTCAACTCTTTCCTCATCTTCATCAGTTTGTTCCCCATCACTCCACGTAGTAATTAAAGACTTCTTATGTTTTTTGAGATAGGTTCAACATTCAGCCTGAATATGACTATAACGTTCGCATTCCCTGCATTGTATTCCTCTGTTATTCTTGATATTAGAATCAATAAAATCAGAAGGAGACTTACCAAAAGGTTTTCTATTTCCCGTATTGTTCTTGAATTGACCGGGGTTTGGTTTGCCTTTGATTTGTTTGTACATTTCGTTGAAATTTCGCGAGATCAAGGACATTGCTTGCTGAACATCTTTAGAATAGTCAATTTCTGGATTCATGGGATCAACAACTTGAAAAGCAATGCTTGTGTCCTTCTGATTTGGCTTTAAGTTCATCTCAAAGGTTTGTAACGAGCCGATTAACTCGTCAGACCTAATTGTATCGATATCCTTTGCTTCTTCAATTGCAGTTACTTTGTGAGTGAATCGTCCAGAAGAGATCTTAGAGTTTTGCATACCAATGTTTCTTTACTCATTTGCTTTCCAGGAGAGAATGACTCATTAGCTAGATCACTCAATTTTGCATGAAAATCAACAATAGTTTCAGTTTTGTCCATTTGTAATTTCTCAAAGTGAGAACTGATCATTTGCAATTTGGAGCATTGCATAGTTGCTGTTCCTTCATGTGATGTTTGTAATGTTGTCCAAGCCTCATTTGCTAAAATACATTGAGTAATCAAGCGAAACTGATTAACATCAACAGCATTAAGAGCTTTAGAATTAAAATTAGCTTTCTTTTCCTCTTCCTCTATCCAGGTATTTTCATCCTTCAAAAGATCCTTCTCATCTCTTGGAGGAGTATATCCTTTTCGAACTGATTTCCAAGCGTTTTGATCCAGTGCTTTGAGCAGAGGCAGTCTACGCACTAAGTTTTCATCCAGTGCTCAATGTGAATAATTGGATCCATTGAGCAGAGGTGGTCTACTCACTGATCCTCCTTCTTGTAGTCCACTCATTTCTGCACAAAGAGATTCTAAATCCAAGATCTTTAACTAATTCGTTAATGTATGGCTTTGATACTAATTGAAAGAATCTTTTGCTAGCAATTCTACTATTAAGTATACGTAATATACTGGATATGTAAATTCTCACAAAAAGTAAATGAATATCGAGATTTAACGAGGTTCACCCCATTGGAATATATCCAATATTAGGATACGTCCTCAAGGAAAAGTCCAAATGAAAAATCCACTGAGATAAAAACATTACAATAGATATAATATAGAATAATAGAATCCCACTAGTCTATCACTACCTTATACTAAGTATTACCTTACAAACTCGCAGCAAGAATTCCTAGTGCATATATCGCAACATATTCTAGAATCCCTCTGAAGATGACAAAGCTTCTCCCGAAGCTGAAATCTCCCTGAGTTCTAGAACTGTTCCACAAGAACCGTTCTAATACTACCGTGACAAGCCTGTGACAGTTTGCCATAGTGATGTAGAGATACTCTTCCTGAGTTCTACTACCAATAACTATTCTCTCGAATATTTATAAGGATTTTCAGCAAGAACTCCTCAGCACGTTGCTCAATCATCATCAATCTTTATCACTCAAATATTATCTTGTTTTGGAAACGATAGCAATATAAAAGGATTTCATTGTAGTGTCATGTTCCTTAGATAGCAATATTATCTTGCTTTATCTGTGCCACCATTCATCATCATCATAGTTTTCATTGTAGTGTCATGTTCCTTAAAATGTTTCTGAAATTTTTGCTCCTTTGCTTTAAATCTACAATCAAAATGTAGATTTTAGTTTCCAATTGTTCTTTCTCAGACATATGAGTTTTTACCTTAAACTCTAGTTCTCTGTTTGGTTTGTTAAGCTTGATACACCATTTGAACAATTCTTCATAGGCTTCAAGCATTTCATCAGGAGTGAGTTCACTGTCACTGTCTATGTCAGTTAATTCTGGAAAGCATTGTCTTACCTCCATTTCTTCATCTAATTCAACATTTGTCATGCCTAGATTGTCACATTTTGATGAATCAACTTCACCATGTAGGGCAGCGAAATTATTCGGTTTGTTCAACTCTTTCCTCATCTTCATCAGTTTGTTCCCCACCACTCCACATAGTAATTAAAGACTTCTTATGTTTTCTGAGATAGGTTGCACATTCAGAATGAATACGACCATAACCTTCACATTCCCTGCACTGTATTCTTCTATTAGTCCTGATATTAGAATCAATAAAATCAGAAGGAGACTTATCAAAAGGTTTTCTATTTCCGGTATTGTTCTTGAATTGACCGGGTGCCTTTGATTCAAAAGTACATCAGTTTCATTAACTTTTGCCCCATTATTTAAAAAAAAAATGATAATAATATTTTTAATTAAATAAATATATATAAATTCAAGTTTTAATTGTCTTTTGATTAAAATAAATTAAATACCGAAAGGTTTACTAAAAAAAACTATTCACATTTTTTATCTATTTATTTGTATAATGCAATGATGATAATATTTTAATATTTTATGATAATATTTCATAAAATTTACATATCGTATATGTTATAAATTAGTTTTAAAATCAATAATAAATCAATAGTCAAAATTAAACTTAATAACGGTTATGATTCAAAAGTTAAGATTAAATTAATTTTATAGTAATCTAATATAAATTTCATTAATTAGATATTTATTAAACTAAAAAAGGAAAAATTGTCTAAGTCTTTCTAAAAGTAATATAAATAAACAGAAAATTTAGAAAAATAATTTCTTATAATAAAAAAAACTAAATCATGAGAATTCATTTATTTTTTAAAAAAAATATGATAATTTGGATGGTGGAAGATACATTCATTTAATTTTTTAATTACAATTTTTTTTTAAAAAAAAAAACATTTGATTTTACACTAATTATAATTCAAAGTAATAACAATACTTCTTAGTGCAAAAAATATTCGTTTCAATACTATTTTAAAAATTTCAATCAACTTATTTGAACAAACAGGATAGTGATAACATATTATCAAATAACATTTTAAAATATAACGGTACAAAAAGTAGACTTAACATAAAATACAATTTGAAAATATCTATCTATAAGAAATCATGATATGAAATTTAAAAAGAAGTGTGTTAAATATTATGAATATAAATTAATTGAATTTTTGTAAAAAATAAATGAAAATTACACACAAATATTTCATATTTTTTAATTTTAGAAAAGATGTTAATTGAATAAGTAGGGAGAATACAATAAATTACCTTTTTATTTTTGTTATTTTATACTTTATGCTACGATTATTTATAACTTCTTGCACATATTGTGCAGGTTCTTATCCTAGTAATAAAATAATAATATGGTCTAAACTTGAACTAAGAGATCAAATCTAACATTAGGTAAAACTATCCCCAGCAACGATACAAAAAACTTGACTTATAATTTGCATGTATACAAATGCACCTAGTACTATAGAATCAGTAAATTCTCATTCCCACGAGGATTGTTACCTAACTGGTAAATTATTTTCTTTATATTCAACTTAGACCCAAAATAAAAGTGATTTTTATCTAATTAAAATAAATCAAAATAAGATACTATATTATGAGAGAGCCAATCAATGAAAAGAATGGATAAAGGTACCCTTGATCCAACCTACTTCTTTTTATGTCTAAGATGGTTAATTTTATTTCCCAAATTTGTTTATACTTGAATTCCCAAATATAGATTAGACTTAATTCCTTAGTGGAAAACCACACACGCCAATAAGTATTATCATATGTCTATCTGATTTTAACTATTGAAACATCATAAAACGCTATGAAATTCTCTAACTTGAAACCCACCATAAATTTTTTCTTAGATATTACGAAGTAGAAATCGAGTCTTTCTAAGTTAATTTAACTATGCGTTATTATTACCTCTTTTCCAAGTCAACCTAGTCTCTCTCTATGTGTATATTGAACCTTAAATCATACAATTATTGGACAGATAATCAAAAGCATTAAGAGCAACCAATAATAATAAACATGGATTCAAGATTTAAATAAAAAAAAATCAATTAACCATAAAATTCAACAAAGTTTTGGCCATCAAGCAAGACCAAGCACTCAAAGAAAAGGGTGAGCCATGGCTGAGGCGTTACGTGACTTCTCCAAATGTTACATTTTCGTTGCACGTTCTGGGGCAAACATCTCATTCAATGCTGCGACGAGAGCTGTCAGTTTGAAATTGGAACCTCTCTCCATTGTCGGTGGTGATTCTGAACTAATTGCGTTTTTTGATGGCAAGAAAAGAACCAGGTCAAAGATTAAGTTGGCTACCTATCCCATCTTGCCTCTACCAGCCATATATCTCCTCTAGAAGCTTGCTCTGTCCCAAGGGCGGATCGAGATCCCAAATTCTGCAATACCTTTTAATGATCCCATCCTAGGGAGAAAACCAAACATTTAGGAAGGACTAGGGTGATTGGATTTGAGGGCGACCCTTTCTAATCAATTTCTGACCACTCACAAGGTGGTTTCGGTCATGTGTACTGTACATGGGGCGTAAAATTATCATTACACCATGAAACAATGTCGTTTTGAAACCGGATTCTAAAGAAAAAAAAAAAGGTATTTCTTATCTACCCTCAAGCTACGTTCTATGGTGGTGGTTGATGCTTCTGAAACAATGATGGTGTAATTCTTCATCTTTTCCTACTGAAATTCAATACCTTTTTCCATGGATTTTGAACTCAGATTTCTTTGATTAGGCAGGAGGGGCTTGTGGGTATGGTAACCTCTACAGTCAGGGCTATGGGACCAGCACTGCAGCTTTGAGCACAGCTTTATTCAACAATGGTTTAAGCCGTGGGGCTTGTTTCGAAATCGAATGTGTGAATGACCAAAAATGGTGTCTTCCCGGTTCAATTGTCATCACGGCAACCAATTTCTGCCCTCCTAATTTTCCTCTGTCGAACAACAATGGAGGCTGGTGCAACCCCCCTCTTCATCACTTTGACCTCTCCCAGCTTGTGTTCCAACAAATTGCTCAGTATAGACCAAATTGTTCCCGTTTCTTACAGAAGGTACCGTTTTCTTGATTCCCCTCTCAACTTCTTGAAATAAATTTCTCAAAGTTCTGATCTTTAATTGATTCCATTCATGAAACAGAATCCCCTGCCAAAAGACGGGAGGCATCAGATTTACCCTGAATGGCCACTAATATTTCAACTTGGCCTTGATCACCAATGTTAGTGTTGCCGGAGATGTCCATTTAGTTTCAATCAAAGGCTCAAGAACTGGTTGACAACCCATGTCAAGAAACTGGGGTCAAAATTGGCAAAGCAACTCTTTACTGGACGGACAGAGCCTCTCTTTCAAAGTCCCCACAAGTGACGGTCGCACTGTGGTCTGCAACAATGTCATCCCTGCTGGCTGGTCCTTCGGTCAAATATTCACCGGTGCACAATTCACCTTCGTCAGCTTGTGAATGAATTTCTCTACTCCAGTGAACTATGATCGTCTCTCTATGCACAAGTTCAATCTAATTTTTAAGGGCAGCTGGCTGGGCTGTCGGAAGAAAACAGTGGGCCGTCGGAAGAAAATAGCAACGGAAGTACCGGAAAAGATGGCAAAGAATTTTATTTATTTATTTTTTGTGTTTAAAATCCAGCTTTAAAATCATGTCGTTTGGAATGATGATTTTATCCTCGCGTACAATGTACGTGGCAGTTCCGTAGTATAAGTGATCGAAAATTGATAATTGGAACTGTTTCGACTATCAGTAAAAACGTAAGAGGTCCTTAATGGAATGATGATTTTATCATCATGTACAGTGCATGTGACAGCACGAGTGATCGAAAATTGATAATTGGAACTATTTCGATTATCTGTAAAATCGTGAGAAATCGTTATGGCTGAAAGAAAAATTTAAGGGATCGAATTATTCTTTGATTCAAACTTATGAGATCAAATCGATTAAAAACCTTTTTAAAAAAATTATTAATGAATCTAAAAATTACATATAAAGATTTTAAAACCTAAAGGAAGAAGTAAAAAGGGGGGAAAAAAACCCTAAAAGGGGCATTTTCTCTATTATCAGCCCTTGAAAAATTTTCACTAGAAAAGAAAAAGACAAAATGAAAGAAAACAAGTTGCCCAAATAACGGTCGGATTCATTACTTTCCCAGTCAGATGTGATCTTCCTTATTCTTCTTACTTCCGAAAAAAAGAATTTGATATTCAATTTGAACTCCGTCTTGTTTTGGTTTGCTTAATCCTAATTAAAGGATATTATCTTATCTCTGTCCTTAGATTTTTCATCTTTTTCTCGAAATTCTCTTCGACGAATCCAAATAGGGAAACCGTTCCTCATCACACGACCAAAACCCTTTTTGAAGGAAATTCTCGATAAGGAGGCCACACAAATCCTTTCAAGAATTCATCTATTCACAATGAAGCTAAAACCTTTATCCAATTTTGTAATTCCTTTGGGATTTAAGTACGTATTTGAGCCTGAAGATCATGAACTCATTGATTATCTTTCTTGCAAGGCTAATGGGAAGCCCCTCCCATATGAAGGACTAATCAACGAAATTGATCTGTATAGCGTTGTTGATCCGGGGAGGCTATTTGATAAAAGCGAAGAAAAGATTATCTATCTTTTCACAAAAGTGAAGAAGGTTACAGAGAATGGAAAAAGAGTCGACCGCAAAGTGACTGGCAACAGAACCTGGAAAGGGGTTGATAAAGGGCACCCTATTTATGATAAAAAAGGGCAATTGGTTGGGGAGAAAAAAAATTTCAACTTTATGAATAAGATGAAGATGAAGCTTGGATACAATATGACAGAGTTTGCCTTGGATAAAGAGAGTTTGGGTGCTGCAAAATTTAAGGATTATGTTCTCTGTCGAATCAAAAGGAAGATTAAGAGAGGAAGAATTACACAGGAAGAAGATGATATATGTAATTCCACAACTGCAATTAAGGAGGAAAAAAATGCTGCAATCGAAGAAGGCTTGAATTCTTCCAGCAATGTGATCGCTCTGAAGAGTTCTTTGATAACTAATTCCAATGTTTCTTTCTCTCATCAAAAGTCTCCCTTAAACTTGCTGGTAACTGACATCTTTCCTTTTCCCTCAACATTTTGTTGAATGAAATTGTAACAATACAAATAATTGATGTCGTTCCTTTCTGCAAATATGATGTGGTAATAAATATCCTTTCCCTGGATCTGCTGAATCATATGCATATTCTCAGGATTGCAAGAAGGAACCTGTTGAGAACAATTCCCGCCATTGGCTGAGTTTGACAACCCCATGATTAGTTCAGAACTGTTTGAGGCATCTGGTGATTCGGAGGATAAGGTATTTCTTGAATTTGCTGGTGATGATCGCTGCAACTTTGGGACACAATTGAAAAACTAACTTGATGAGATCACCATTTGTCTCTCTATCTGATCATGGTATTTCCTGCTGTAGGCTTTACATACTGGTGATCTTAAGTACATACATTACATACTGGGAACTATGTAGTTCTGTTACAATCTTAGGTTTCTTCTGGACCTTATTTCTTTAATTTTAAGATTTAGTTTGTAGGGGATTCCTGAACCTCTTTCCTGTGTTATATAAAAAAATATATATTTACTAAATTTGTACCTTTTTTATGCTTTGTATTTGAGTATTTTTTTTACAAAGAGAACAAAATGGCTCAGAGTACAACATATGAAACGCACTTTAATAGGAATAACTATTTCTATATCTTTTCATATAATATCATGGTGTTCTGTTATAAGTCCATCACAATAATGGTCAAGAATAAGAATAGATAAACGAAAATAAATAAGGGTTGGGTGTGAAACCATAGATTCCTTCCATTATTATTTGAAATTGACTCTTAATTACATGCTTATATTATAGAGTGCATAATTGTGAGATGTTGCACATTGTGGGATTCGAGTTGGAAGAAAATCTGAAAGTGTGAATTTATTTTTTATGTATTTTTGCAATGAGTAAGGCTGATTATATGTAATCTTCTGAAAATGCAAACTAATCTTTCATACTTATTTTGTCTACACCCAATATATCTCCACCAAATACTTACCTTTAGTGTTGATTTTTTTCTGAAGTTAGGATGTGGAAATCTATGGATTTAAAACCATGTCTTTTAGGTAGTTTCTTTACCTTGCACTTGCAATATTTGATTGCCAAGATAAGCTTTATATACCCATTAACAGATATATAGTATTAATATGATGAAATCACAATCCTTCTAATTCAGTAGCTTAGTAGTTCAATTATTTTCTCCTATAAGAATTCTGTTCAATCTATTGACAGAGGTGAACTCCTGGTGGTTTGCTTCTCATATTAAGCTCATATGGAGGCCAGTTTGAATGACAATATCTCAAACATGCCTTTGATTACAATTTGGTTGTGATATAACTTCTGAAATACTTTAGGAAAAGAAAGTGCTGGCTTACCTATCACAATATTCATGTTTCCTGTAGGTAATAAAGTCAAGAAAAGTAGGTTGATGTAGCAATGCTGCAGCCTGAACCTGCACTAATTTCCTGACTTTACAGTAAACTATTCCTTCAGATAAAATTTGCATTGTTTAGTAATTCAATGTAGAATTGGTCATTGAATATGATATTTTGTAATAAGAAACTTTTATGTTCTGATTTTCTGTTCTAGGCTTTAATTTTTGTTTGAGGAAGTTGCTTTTGTTCAATGTGTATCCATGTCCATATTCATTAGAATTTAGAGACCAAGCTATTCCTTTTGTTGCAGAGCAATATTATGCTTTTGATATGCAGGTGAGTGATTTTCATTCTTTTTTTTTTAAAGCTTAAAATTGAATACTGGGGCACTCTTGAAACGGATTGACCTATTTTATTTAAAATGTGTTTCGTCAATGTTGAACATGATTACAGCACACCAAACCTCTAAGTTTCAGTTTTTTTTTTTTTTTCTATTTACTCTAGTCCATGCCTATTTCACATAATAGAAAAAATTCTACTTTTAACATCTTAGTGTATCCTATTTCTTTTAGGTATTGGGATTTCATATTGGAGCTTAAAAAATTATATCGTTTTCCTTGAAGGATTTTCTACTTGCAACTCTCTTTTGTTTATCTGCCTTTGTAATGGTAATCTGAAGGCTGTTCTGGTAGTTATTCCTTCCTGTTAATTTTGAACTATTTCTGAATTTGTGGTTCTTGCTCTTTTGTCTATCCTGGTAGTTAGAATAGGGTGCCACTCAGATTGTGTCCCATCAAGATATATATTCAAATGGTCAGTCATCCTTTGACAAGTATTTACTTGCAAATTAAGTACTTCTGTTCATCTGCATGTTAGTCCTGATCAGCAGGCCGGTCTTGTAAATAATGGTATTGACGTTGTCTCAAGTTTATGCTCCTTGGTTTTGTCTTTAACTTGTTCACCTGTCTTAATGTCTTAGTTCGTTGTTATGCTATTTTCTTGTTTTATTGGTGTAAATGTGCACTGACTGCATATTTATGCAGTTTTTGCATGATAATACAGAAACCATTTTGATAAAAATGAGGATAAGACTTCCAAGTGTTCATCCATCTATTGCTTCCTTCTAATTTGCTGCAACTGCTGGTGATTTTGGAACTCGGAAGTAATGCAGAAATTTTGAAGAGAAGGAAAATAGTTGTGTGTTGTTCATGATGGGAACCATCAATTCTTGTTCATGTAATATTTTAGGAAATGAAACGAATACATCCAGTGAAGATGTGTTTCTCTGATCTTGTATTTGATAAAATCAGAAAGGTAGCAGCATGTGAAATTTATCACATTTCGCAAGGAGCTGCAATCAATGTTGTAGCAATCGGTGATCAAAGTCCCATCTCAGGAAGTCACTGTTAGTGTGGACTGGTTGGATTAAATTCTACTTTCTCTGCTTCCGTTTGCTGCCCTTCTGTTGGTTTTGTTCTGCCTGTCTCTGTAAATTATAGTGTTCAATATCGGCTGTGTTCCTCCAAATCCACATGCACAGCCATTTGGAACCTGCAATTCCATTCATTGATTTTTCATAAGGCTAACTTTAGCAGACCTAATCTTAACAGATCAGAACCTCAAAACCCAGTAGCATGTGCATTAAAAGTTCAAGCCTACCTGAATATTCTTTGATAAACACTGCATATTGATGGTTAACAGAAACGGGTTAAATGAGAAGAACAATTACTTACAGCCTGGAAAGGATCGTTCCCGAGTAGGCCATAAGCGCACCTCCAACCGCTTGGCCTAATTCCACCTGGAGGAAACAGAACTTAAGGGGACAACTCTCCCTATTGAAGAGGGGTGCCCCAAATGCCAACAAGGAGAGAAATTTAGGTCACGATGCATTTCTTGGCACCATTGCATCAAGTTTGAAGTGACAGACAAATCCATGTGGCCTGGACCTCACAGCAATATTAAACTAATATATATTTTTATTTCCCTTTCTTCTTCTTCCAACTCTATAATTTCCCTATTTCTTTTCTTTTCTTTTTTTTTAACTTGCAATTTTTTTATATATTGATTTTTTTTTTCTTTCTAATTTTATGTACATATTCATAATATTGCATTGTTATTTTTTCTAAAAATAACACATTTAATTTTTTTTATAATAGCCACACAAGCTTCTTTTCTTTTAAATTTTTTATTTTAAAACTTATAAACTTTACAAAATTTATTCATTTAATTTTTTATTTCTAAAAATCATTATTATTAGGAATATATATATATATATATATATATATTTATTTATTTATTTATTTATAGTCTTAGCTAGGATATGATTTTTGATATGATAGAATTTCAGATAAGATTTCAATCCTATTTCTTCTATAAATACTCCACTCTACGTAAATGTCTCTCTCACACTCTCATCTACATTTTCTCATTCCTTATTTCTCTCAATTAGTTTCTCTTCTACTTTTTTCCATTCCTCATTTCTCTTAATCAGTTTCTTCTTTTTTGTTCGCAAATGGATCTACACTCAACTCTAGATTTTGGTGACAAGGACCAAGATTTCCAAAATTCATAAAATACAAACTTCTCACAACTTTCCCAATATACTCAATTTTCACATCCCTCACAACGTTTGCCATTCCACCATACCCATATCCTTATCCTCTACATACTAAACATCCACCATATTTTTAGCATAAGTTTCCCTACTACAGAAATATTTAAGGTAATCTTTACACCTCACCATGAGCATAAGGATATAGTTCTCCAATGCATCACCAATTCAGCATCGGTTCTTATTTGAACATGCTCCGAAAACACTCTCTGGATCTATTTTCCCAACACGTCCTCCCAAAATACTTGGTGAAGATTAGGTGGAAAAAATCAATTTGGAAGACACGGTAAATGAGGGATGAGTGGCCTCAAGATTAGGAGGAAGAAAGAAAATCTTCTTTTGGTGTTTGCATGGTTAAATACTATTAAAGATCGAATTGTTGGAGTTGACCAAACATTCAAAACATATTGAAAAAAATCGCATCTACTTAAAATCAAGTTTGTGCCAATAAGGACGGAGAAAAAAAAGAGTTAGAAACAATGCAAAGAGTACTGGAAAAATGCGAACGAACTGGTAGCATACTTCAATGATTGATATAAATGAGCACGAGACCTCAATCCTAGTGGATGGTCTAATGTCTAGTATATGCAAATTGCACTCGCCTTTATTGTCAAGAAAAAGATAAAAATTTCAACTTAGTTTATTGGTAGGACATGGTCAAAATCAAGCCCAAATGATGTCAAATATACTTTCCAAAAAGGACAAAGATATCTAAATCGGAAGCTTATACATTCAGCTTCTGAGTTGAGTGAAGATCATATTTGCTCGGTCCGTCCAATGGGATTAAAAGCAACCAAAAGCAAAGGGAACAAGACATGAAGAACTATGCAATTACCTTCGGAAAAAATATTTCAATAGTGAGGTTGCATGATTCAATGATGTAATGTTTAATGTGTTGTACTTTTATTTGTATCTGTGTGGTGTAACG
This sequence comes from Parsonsia alboflavescens, assembly GCA_028571225.1. NCBI lineage: Eukaryota > Viridiplantae > Streptophyta > Magnoliopsida > Gentianales > Apocynaceae > Parsonsia > Parsonsia alboflavescens. Next base: position 19,704 of record JAOXNR010009410.1, read on the forward strand.
TACTTTTTTTTCGATAGTTTTGAGATGTATCGTATTTTTATTTCGATTTGAGTAATGTATTAAACTTTTATTTGCATTTAAAGAGTTACTTTTTCTTTTCTTTTCACAAAATTAGTATTATTAGGAAGACTATATATTTTTTTTATTAGAATAAAAGATTTCCGATATGATAGGATAAGGATAAGATTTCGGATAGGATAGAATAATATTTCAAGATCTATTCCTTCTATATATACTCCATCCTATGCCTCATCCCTCAGACACACTCTTCGACATTTTCCTCATCCCTCATTTCTCTCGAAAACTATCACTTGAAAATGGTTGAAGAACCCAATCAATTTGAGGGCTAGAGCATGGACAAACTTTTTATGGAAGGGATGAATTTCGAATTCAGTCAGTGAGTAAGACAACATTTCTAACTAAGAAGGCAACAACAAGCCAGCAGCTCTCAAGGACATAGAAGGAGAAGAACGTACCTAGATAGGGGCCATGGAGAAGGAGAAGTTCACTTGTTGAATGACGATTTCACTGCTTCTCCAGTGTACACATATACATAATTCCTAATTAGGTTCCGAATACGAGGGGATGTATTCCTTCGCATAGTCAATGAACCCTCAAATCGATATCCTTTCTTTCAAAAGAGAGTTCATGTGACAAGGAGGAATGGCCATTCCTCTCTTAAAAAATGTACTATAGCTATCCGAATGTTGGCTTGCATAACACCTGCTGATGAGATTGATGAAAACTTGTGAATTTGTTAAAGCACAACCATTAGATTGTATGCATTGGCAATGGAAAAATTGCCCAATGGCATGGAAAGACATGTAGTGTTCCAACAATAATGCTTGAAGGTGTTATATCTCAAGATTTGTGGCTTTGACATGCCTCTTTTGGAGTTGTTGGATCAAATAACGATCTCAATGTGTCGAACCGATCTACTTTATTCACATAGAACTTGCAAGAACAAGCTCCTCCATTTGACTTCGCGTAAATGGCAGACATTACAGTATAGGGTACTACTTAACAGATGATATTTACCCTAATTAGGCAACGTTTGTTAAAATGATTCCATTGTCATAAGGGGAGAAAGGCACAGTTGTTCGCACAATATCAAGAACCAGTGAGAAACGATATAGACCGTACATTTGGAGTACTTGAAGTTCGTTTTGCAATCATACGGGTCTGACAAGGATGTGGGATAGGAAGATCCTCAGTGATATCATGTTGGAGTGCATCATTTTGCACAACATGACAGTCGAGGATGAACATGACACATATGGCAGAAATTATGATTTCTAATATGACACGGTTGATGGAGGGCGTACTTCAGCTCCATCAACAACTGAGGTGAATTATGGATTTCTTCCGAATTTCACAGAAATTCTACAATTAAACGCTAATCTACTCGGCAAACAAATACATCATCAACTTCAAGAAAACCTGGTGGAGCATAGTTGGCAGAAATTCAAAACTCACGACCAAGCTTAGTAGTAGTTTTTATTAATTATTTTTACTTTTATTTAGTCACTTTATTTTAACTGTAATGATTATCCCTTTCATTATTGTTTACTTGTAGTTTTAATTATTCATTTTTCTTTTGCATATTATGTCGTTTTATAATAAAATTTTAATATTTTAATGGTTCAAAAAAATTAATTAATTAATTAATAATTTGTTTTTGAATAATTAGATATTTTAAAATATATCATTTTTTTTAATAATAGCACAAATGAAAAAAATGTGAAATCTATATATATATATAAAAATATATATATGTATGTATATACCTTCTTGATGATGTATTGGCAAGTAGAACCTATTTTAGGCACTGTGAAAAGGAGGATGATTTGAAGATAAGGATGCTTAAGAGGAAGGTGTTTTATAATGAATATATGGCATATAGAACCCCCAATAGACATCCTTTGGAAAGGTGCACTGTTGGAGGTGCTCTAAAGGAACCAAGAAGTTCCACATAGGAAAACAATCAGAGACAAATAGAACGACATGAACTCCAGGCTCTTTGTTTTGATAACAGCATTCTCTCCAATACATAAATTTCTTATATAAAATTTCATTAAAAGTCCATTCCACTTCCTAATGAATGAGCCTAAAAATAGAATGAGAAAATCCTTGAAAATTTACAAGAAAATCTAGCAGAAGAATGAAGTAGCTATTCACATTGTTTCTATCAATTAGGAACTTACTATGATAGGCATAAATTATGATGGAGAAGATGGCAACTGAAAAACCATTTTTATTTCCATGAAGTGAAAGCATGGAGACCAAGAAAAAGCTGAAAAGACAAGGAGAACTAATACAAGTAATCCAAAGATTTTTACCTTCTCCTTTTTTGGTGTAAACATAAGGAAGATCGGCACATAGATCAGTTCAAACACTGTCGCAGCTCCATTTGTATGTTATTTGGAGATAACTAAAGTATGTGGGTAAGAAACTAAAAGACCTCGGAGACGGGAGGGGGAAGAAGATGAGAATCAAAAACTCACCAAACAGAAAGCAAGCAATTGAGCAAAGTCATCACATAAGGTATACCAAAAAGCTATTCTATAGACCTTTTCACAATGATCCTCTTGAATGTAATTCTACCATCTATATATAACTTTTTACTGATTAGTATTATTTACACATTACATTGGGGCCAAGAAGAGAAACAAAGCCAAAGGATTTAACGACATGGAAGGAGGCAAAGAAATGAATAAATTAACTCACCAAAAATGGTATGCGAAAGATTATGCATGTGTTCCAGCAACCTTCTTTTTTCATAAAGAAATGAAAGAAAAATTCAAGAAGCAGAACTGATCAAATTTCATGGCAGTAATAGAGTTTCATGTGTAGCATCAAAACGAAGTTTAACGTCTTAAAAATAGGTTTTTTAGAAACTCATTGTTTCCATAGTTAAATAGCATCTGCAACTATTCCTTAAAATACATCATAATTAGATTATTTATAGAAGAGAGGATTTCTTACTATTTTTATAGTACTTTCTTCATTGTTCTTTGAAGAGTATATATTTGTTAGCCAGTTTGCACAAGCAAGTATACGTATCGTTAATAAGTAATAAAGTGATCAAATGAGTATCATCCCACATAGAGTTTATCAAAAAAAAAAAAAAAAGTACTAATCACTAACAAACAACTTTTCTTCCACGTCAAAAGAATCAAAAGGTTGAATTTGGAGATTTAAAACTAAAACAATGCAATAAAAATATTGAAGAAAATATGAATGGATAAAAAGCCTAGGATTTCATTTTCGTCAAAGACAAATTTAAGTGAGAAAAATCCTTTTCAACATATAATAATTATGTAATTGATTAATTGTGATACATAAATCCCTTTAATCTTCTTTCAAGCAATCAAATAACTTACTCAATCAATTACAAAGCTATATGTCTATGCTAATGCAAAAAGAATGAGTAGATGAAGAACATGTCACAATATGGTTACCCTAGGTAATTAGGTATATGTCTATACTAATTACGAATAAAATTAACTCATCACAAGTCAATTCTAACAAGAGTTATTTGTTCATAGACCTAAAAACCAAAAAGTCCTATTTTAGTTCTTAAAGGTTTTGTTAAACAAAAAGATGGTCAGTCTTTCTAACAATTAAAGCATGAACAAATAAACCAATAAAGCAAAATCACCATGTGAAAAAATAAGATTTAACTCAAATAAATAACTAAGAATCGATTGCAATCCTAGAAAAAATAAAGTAGCTAACCATCATCATCTCAAAACAATACAAGATAAAATATTAAAACATAAAAAGAGAGAATAAGAATTTATGAGAGATGAGATGAGATGATTTTCTTGAAAAATACCCTATTTATAGATAATTAAGATACTAAAACTAAACTAACTATTGCAAAAGAAGTATTTTCCTAATAAAATTGCGAAATAGTTTTCCTCTTTGACTTTGTCTCCCAATTTCTTCTAGAATTTAAGCAACTCCAATTCTTCTCCTTCTTGACTTTTAATTCTTTCAAGAATCCTCCAAATAGTCTCCTCCTTGTAATAGGATTCTCCTTTCTTCTTCTTTTCCAATTTTTCCATTTTTCAATCTCTTTCCATAAAAATTCCTGCAATTAAAGAAATAAATAGGGAAGTAAAAATATTCCACTAATTGACATAAAATAACTAGAATGATCAATAAATAATTCATTAAAATTCATATAAAACTGGTTATTTTATTGCCTTATCATTAGGTTCCTTTGGTTCGAGAACCAGAGGAAGAGGTTTCTTAACTGAAAATGTAATTTTATTTATTTTAATTTTGTTTGGTATGTTATAGCAATCATAGTGATAATCTCAAAAGCGGAAGTCTTACTTTCAACCATGAAATTCAAGTTCTTCTTTAGAGATTAGGAGGTCGCGATCAAGTTTCAGAAAACTAAGGAAGGAGAATAAATCCGACAAAATATGTTTTTGAGAGACAACTTTGGGCCCATGTCTATTTCACGATCGCCTACAAGGATGGTAGTCACAAGTGTAATATAGATAAGCTAAGGACTCTTGGTTTTAATAAAACACTAATATAGTTTCCTTTCATCAAGGAAACTGCTAAATCCATGATAACTCATGTAACATCAATCTTAAAATTATTCGATAAACAAATATTTGGAGTCTTTATTTATTTATTAACAAATAAATAAATATATGTGGTCTACTTTAAGTCTCTTATTTTAAGAGACGTCTTACATTCTTAAATTTGGACTACATATACCATCAGATAATTGCTTTACAAGTGAACAAAATACAAATATGGTCATAATCACTCAAAATAGTTATTTGAAAATCACCATAAATAGAAAATATCAATACACGAATCGTGGTGGTTATGTCTTTGAATAAAACACTTCCTTCCATGTATTAAAATGTATAACATTTTCCAATAAACACTTTATGAATAAATTAAAATAATTCACTCAGAGTCCAAACTTTATGAATCCAATGATCATATCAAAATACATGAAAACCTAATTCGCATTGTTATGTGAAAAACAACTAAAATCCAAATAATTTGGTAAGAGAGTAAAGGCAAATCTAAAATGAACTAGTAAGCCCCATATGAATTACACGATCTTGAAAAACCTTAGCTGGTAGTCCCTTAGTCATAGGATTAGCAATCATCAAATTGGTGCTAATATGCTCAAAGAACACGCTTTGCTTCTTGACACAATCTTTAACAACTAAGTACTTGATGTCGATATGCTTACTACAGTTGCCACTTTTGTTATTCTTAGGAAGAAAAAAAACACAGTAGCCTCATTATCACAAAAGATCTTCGATGGTCTTGAAATATAATCGACAACCTTAAGTCCAGAGATAAAATTCCACAAACATAATGCCTTTGATGTACCCTCATAGCAAGCTATAAATTTAGCTTCCATCATAGATGTCGCAACAACACTTTCCTTAACATTTCTAAAAGATATAGCTCCTCCAGCTAGAAGGAAAATAAATCCTAAAGTAGACTTTCCAATGTCTTTACATCCACTAAAATCTAAATTTGAATGTCCAATCACCTCCATTGAATCGGAATACTTGTATGTGAGTTTGAAATCCTTAGTTCCTTATAAATACCTCAAAACCCTTTTACCAACTTTCCTATGATCAGGAACAAGGTTACTTTGGTATTTACCAAGCATTCCTACTGCAAAACCAATATCATGTCTTGTACAAACCTACGCATACATAAGGCTTCCAACAAATGAAGCATATGGAACTCCTTTCATTTGCTCTTTCTCCAATGCGTTTTCTTGAAATTGATATGCTAAATATTCATCAATTTTGATAATGGATGCTGCAATATTTGAATAGTTCTTCATACCAGATCTTTCCAAAAAATTTTTAGTATATGCCTTTTGGGACAACTCAAGATGTCTATGGGATCTATCTCTGTCAATCTCTATGCCAATGACATAAGAGGCATCACACAAATAATTCATTTCAAAGTTTTGGATAAGAAACTGTTTAGTTTCATGGTGCAGTCACAAATCATTATTTGCAAGTAATATATCATCCACATAAAGGACTAGATAGGTATATTTACTCCCACTTGTCTTAAGGTATATACACTGATCAACGATAATTTTCAGTAAATCCAAATGAAGAAATAGCGTCATGAAATTTGATATACCATTGGTGGGAAGACTATTGTTTAGTTTCATGTAGCAACCCCAAATCACTACTTGCACATAAAAGACTAGAAAGATATATTTGCTCCCTCTTATCTTAAGGTATATACACTGATCAACGATGTTCTCTATAAATCCAAATGAAGAAAAAAAGTCATGGAATTTGATATACCATTGGCGGGAAGCCTGCTTTAATCCATATATAGATTTATTCAACTTGCAAACAAGGTGACTATTATTTTTATAGTAATCTAGATGATCAAGCTAAATCAATAAACATAATTAATAAGATGAAAATAAAAATTGCACAAATACTTAATAATAAAGATTAAATTTTTATAAGAAAAACAAACCAAATCTCATAACCCTATATCAAAATAACCTAATTCATGTTCTTGTTAACAAAAGAGGACTACTCACATGACATGATTATTAAAACTGAAAAATACAGAAGAAAAGAGAGAAAAAAAATCAACTTTTATCTTCAGAAATCTTCGAGAAATCAATCTTGAATTGTGTGTCTAGAACTATGAAAAAGAACTTAGTTATAGGAGTAGAGACTCCTTACAAAATAAGTAATAACTTAAAAAGATTCTAATAATAAAATATAAACCTAATACAAAAAGAAGTTGTTGAGGAAAAATAATCAAATCCCGTTACAATTGAAAGTCTTAGCTAGTGTCAACACTGTCGGTCAACTCCCTTGGTCAACGTTGTCGATTAACACCCTTGGTCAACTTGGTAATTTCTTGAACATTTTTCAACCAAATATTCCTACAAACAAAAAATGGATATAATTAAGCTCAAAAAACATAATTAAGCTAAGTTACATAAGAGAACAACATAAAATGGATATAAAACTTAGCATAATTATGTACAAATCAAAATGGTGTTCTATGAACAAACTTAGATGGAACCCTATTTAAAATATACACAATGGTTTTTAAGGCTTCACCCCATAAGAATAAAGACAAATTTGATCTGCTGAGCATGCTCTCACCATGTCCATCAAAATGCGGTTTCATCTTTCTGCTACACCATTATAATGTGGTGTTCCAAGCATTGTGTATTGGGTAATGATGCCCTCACTTTCAAGAAATTCTGCAAATTGACCTTTAATTTGTCCCTTATTTGTGAACCTACCATAATATTCTCCACTTCTATCAGATTTGACAATTTTGATATGAATTTCCTTTTGTTTCTATACTTCTATTTTGAAGATTTCAAAAGCAATAAGTGCTGCTAATTTATTAAATAGAAAATAGAGATACATATATCTTGAATAGTCATCAATAAATGAGATAAAATATCTCTCACCATTCAAACATGTAGGAAATGGTCCACATGTTTATGTGTATGATCTCATGTAATTGAGAACTTCTTTTGGAACCTTTAGTAGTAGATTTGTTGGTCTGCTTTAACTTTATGCAATCCACACAAGCCTCGAAGTAAGAAAAATCTAGAGTCTATAAAACTCCTTCTTTAACTAACCTTTTAATTCTTTCAATAAAGATATGCCCCAATCTCTTGTGCCAAATACTTGATGAAGTCTCATTTGTAATGCAGAGTTTAATGCCAATTTCTTTGTCATGCACGGTTGAAACAATATGTATAAATGTGGGGTCTTACTCAAATCTGAATAAATTTCCATCCAAAATTTCAAAACCAACAACTTTATGATGTAATAAGAGTTTGAAAGATGAAATTTAAAACATAAAACAATATCCAATAGAAGTTTTGAAACAGAAACTAAATTTGTAGAAAAAGATGGAACATAAAACGTGTTTTCTAAATCTAACTGAAAACCATCTTTTAAAATAAGCCTATAAATCCCCACGCCTTCCACATATGAAAGCATCTTATCTCCAATGTAGATGCCTTGTTCATTTCTTATCGACTTCTTTAGAGTTAGAAAACATTGCATCACAATTAAGGATAGAACCCCTAATACTCTATGGCTAATACGGGTCTTTATGAGCAACAGACTTAAGCGGTTAGATCTCTCTCACCGAAGATATGAAACCTTATTCTCCGACGTACTCGATTTCGTGGGGACTAGTGGATCATCCACACAAAGCGCTTGATCCAAATCGGAGCACCTGAGAGTGAGAAGGATTCTCTCGTTCCATTCAATATAATTATCACCAAAGAGCATTGAAATACGAGCATGCTGATTAAATGTGGAAGTAGAAAATGAAAAAAACAGCAAAATAAGGATCATAAATAAGCTATGAAGCATAAACCATCAAATAAAGTGATCAAATGTCAATTTTAAGTAAATTCTGAACCAAAATCAAAATCAAATGTCAATTTTAAGTAAATTTTGAAAGCAAATATGTTGCATAACAAATCAGTAGCACAACAGAGCATCGAAACTTAATTTTAGATGTTGAATTCTATGCACTCGTGCCAGCCACTTCAATCTTTTTTATTATAAAATCAACGTTCTTAATTGTCAAAAGTAAATAGATTAAGACAACATCCAGAATTCGACATGCTGAAACGAAACGGAAATGCAACCGCACACAAATAGAGAAATAATCTATGCGCATGGAAAATATTGGAGCAGCCTATAATTCAAAATATAATAGGAAGCCAAATCATCACCAAAATTACATAAATTAAATGAGGGAAGAAATAATCACTCTCAGCAGGCTTTTTTTTTTTTTTTGGTTTTTTAGTAAACATTCTCAATTCCAAAAGAGAAGCTATTAAAACAAATCTCAAGGCGAAAAAAAATATTAAAGTGACATAATTCAAGAAATTTCAGAAATCCAAAATTAACAGGGAAAACAAAAGTTAGAGATATTGAACCCTAATAATTCATCTAAAAACAAAAAATATAGACGAGTATACATGTAGCTCAAACAGATAAATTGATTTTTATGCAGTAACCCATTGGCGGGGTTACGAACACCCACGGAACACATTAATTAGATCAAAAATTGAAGACATTAAATACTTCCATAAAATCTCAAATCAAAATTTTCAAATCCGTAAATTTAAATCTATCTTCTAAAACAATAGATCTAAACATTGCATCATACTGAATAACATGACTATAGAACAAACTCTAATACTACATGTTATAGCAACCATTATAATAATTGCAAAAGCGGACGGCATACCTTTAGCCATGAAATTCAAGATCGTCTTTAGAGATTGGAAGTCACGATCAAGTTTTAACGAGAGAACTTCTAGTTTATGCCTATTTTACGATTGCCTACTTTGACAGTAGTTACAAACTTATTATAGATAGGCTAAGGACTCTCGCTTTAATGAAACACTACTATAGTTTCCTTCCTTCCAGGAAACTATTAAACACATGATAGATCACATAACATCAATCTTATAATTATATGATAAACAAATATTGTAAGTCTTTATTTATTTCTTAATAAATAAATATATGTGGTCAACTTCAAGTCTTTCATTTTAAGAGACATCTTACATTCTAAACACCAAAACACTATATAAATAGGAATTTATATGTACTCACTTATTTAACTCTGATGTCAAAATTAATACTCCAAATGAATGTTTTGATTTCTATTTTATTTTGTCAAAAATGAATGACCCATATCTAAAAATAAATAGTTTTATAATATAAATCTCACTAACAACCTTATTAATTTAAGGACTTACATCCACTTTCTCAAAACTACCATCACAATTAACCTAATGAGAATGATAGAAATTAGTAACTTCACAAGAATCAAACGCACTTTGTAATTTTTTATCAAGTCAAAATAGAACATTCAATTTTAAGTAGAAGGAGTATTTAATAGGGTAAAAAGCTCTAGTAGCCCCGAAACTTTTAGACACTTGAACCTTTTTTGTACGATCTAGACACTCAAACTACCGAAATATATCACTTCCATCCAATCCGGTCATTAACTACTAACGGGAACTACCCATGATGGTCACACATGACCACTTGTAACGGTATTTGAAGAAGAACACAAAACAAAGAGTCTTCTCCACCCTTCTTTCAAACCATTGCTTCTCCTTCTTCCCCTCATCACTCACCAGT
>JAOXNR010009420.1:0-32307 GCA_028571225.1 Parsonsia alboflavescens
TGCAATTTTTGAAGTAATAATAATAACATTGGATTTTCTTTCAAAAAAAACAAAAAAAAAAATTGGACTGGTTGGCCGGCCCAACCCAACCTTGGTCCTGTAGGATTTTGCTGGCCTAAGCTACTGCAACTTTCATTAATAACGGGATAGGGCAGGGGTGGCCCATAAATACACTGGCCTGCCGGAGTAGGGTCGGACTGGACTGGATTGACCCTAAGACACTTCAAGTATTACTGTATATATATATTAATTAATAGTACCCCCTCTGATGCAATTTATATAGCTCTACTTTGGATTTTGCTGAAAGATTAAGGTTTGTAATTATTGAGTAATAATTTTTTAAGGATTAGACTAGAATGTTCTTAGTTGGTTACTATGAGAATGGCAGTTAATCTTAAAAGAAAAGGAAGGGCTAAAATGGTAAAAAAAAATCTTAATATTCGACATTTGATTTTATTTTTAAAAAATAAAATCTTCAATAAAAAATTTTTTTAAAAAATATATTTTATATATTAAAGGCTTAACTAATAAAGTGAATCCTGAACTTGTTACCTTTTGTTTGTTTGTTTGTTTTTTTTTTTTTTTTTTTTGATTGATCATCAAACTATAAAAACAGTCAATTTACCCATTATACATTACATTTTTAAACAATTTAACCATTATTCTTTGTTTTTTAAAACAATATAACCATTAGTCATTATATGTTGGTTCAATTGAATAATAGTAACTAATATAATCAGTGCTCAATGAAAATGTCACATAACTTTCAATATTACAAAAAAATTTCTTGTTGACTTAAAAAATCTTCGTTGTTTTCTCAATTTATTCTTTTATTTATTTATTGATTAACATATGATTTGAATGATATGGAGTAAGATTTTACATTTAATTTAGCTAATAAGAAAAATTCTAGTAACATGCCAAGCCATATGATATTTTCAATGAAGTTGATTACTTTTATAACTGTTATTCAATTAGATCACTATAGAGTGGTTAAATTATTTAAAAACACAAATTGATTATTTTTATAGTTTGATAGCTAAATTGAAGAAAAAAAAGTGACAAATTCGGTGACTATATTGTTAGTTAAGCCACATATTAAAAGGACAAATTAAACCTTAGGATAATGGATCAAATTTATTATTATTTTTAAATAAAAAAAAGTTAACCATTAATTTTAACTGTTAAAGACTTAATAATGCACTTCATAAGGCATTATATAGTGCATTCTATAGCATTTAACTAGTGTATTTTATAGCATTTATATATATATATATATATATATATATATATATAGGATTTCTATTATGTGCACCAACCGTGTGCACCTGAAGGAAAAATAATGAAAATCTTTTGCGACGTTGTGTTTTTTCAATCTGTAAAGAGAATATATATAATATTCTGTTTAAATTTAAAGTAAATAAGTATTTTTAGATAAATTTTTTTCTAAAATAAATTTATAAATTGAGAGAATGAGTAGACGGTCGCGACCTGGACTTGGTAATGTGGTCGAACCTCCGTGGGTCCTTTAACTAATTTAAGATGGATATTGTGATTAGCATAAGTATTTCCACGAAGGTGGGTCCATCAGGGAGACCTCGTGGTTGTTGTTCCAGCATTAATCTCGACATTATTCAAAGCCCACCAAAGTACTAAATGAATTTTCACGATTTTACCTTTATTCTCCCGCCCCCTCCCTTTTGGTTTGATTTCAATTCCATTGAATTGAAAATTCTTAACCATACATATTTAGCATCTCTCGTCTTTCTTTTTTTTTATTATTATTGTTTTGATTTCTTTTTTAGACCGTGACCGCCATTAGTAGAGACTCATATACCTTAATCCAAAAAGATACTAATAGAATTCGAACTCAGGATTTGTGATCTCCACGTATATCAATCCATTCATTAAGATGTCTTTGAATGAACTTATTATTTTGAATTTATTTCTGATTTAAAATACATTAATAAGTAGTGGAATTTTAATAATCAAACAGCTTAAACGTAACTTTCAAAAACTCAATACTTGATTGGAAAATGTTACTAAAACTTGGGGGAATTAATTAGCATTGGCTTTCAACTTTGAATTAATCATTCAAAGGCCAAAAGGTATTGGACTTTTCAAATGGTCAGCATGCTTTGTCAAACTGGACGTTTCAAAATTAGTGACGAAAATGGTATCTGAGAAAGAATCAGCCGATTACTTAGTACCATAATAATATATACAGCAAATCAGTGGTCGGAGGTTTGACCATTATGCCACGTACATACCACACATTAATCGTGTATTTCCTTTGTTTTGACGAGATGGGTCACATTAACCATTCCAACGTTATGTGGTAATATAAATAACTTTGAAAAATTTTATGAGTTTTTTTTTTCCATTTATAAGTTATTTATAGTTATTTTATTAATATTAAATTTTTTAAAAAACTAATATTTGGTTAATATTAATAAATTGATATTAATTTTTTTTCAAAATTGAAGAAGTAAAGATTAGTAAATTCAAAATTTTTATGGATGATATTTGTTTTATATGATACTTGATTTCATAAAAGAAGAAGCTTATAAAAAGATTATTCAATTAATATTATAAAGAAAATGAAAGGTTTAAAATATTTTTAAGTAATATTTGATTTTACAAAATTCTACAAAAGTAATTTTAATATGAGAATTTCAAAGTCATTTAACTTGATTCCTCCAAATCATGTAAACAACTAGGTTGGAGAATTTTGATAGGCTTATGTAGCATGTTCTGGTGAGATACTTCTACTTTTTATATATTATAATAAATATATATTTATATATATTTATATAAATGACACATCATCTAATAAATCTGACTTTAGAATTTTCTACAAAATCTTTTTATTCTTATTCATTAAAAATAAAATTTTTCATTTTTTCTCATAGTTAATTTGTCAAATGTGCTATTTTTATTTTATAAAATTATTGAATTACTTATGAAAAATGGAAAGGAAAAAAAACTTACGAAACTTAACACCTTAATTTTGATTAGGAGCTCATTTTCTTATAAATAATCTCTTGGATTATTTCAATAATCTCCACTATTGCCTATGGACGATGTGGGCAATAGAAAGCACATGTTTGGGGATGAAGAGTTAAATTTAGGGTGGGTTCCCTTTATATAGATGAACAGAAAGTTACATATAATAGAAATAAAGATAATATAAACTAATAAAGTCATTTTTTATTTAAAAGGTTTTAGAAAATAAATAATTAAATCAATAAATAATAAATTAGATTCATATAATATATTAGTTTTAAATTATTATATTTTAATAAACTAATTTCATTTTTAATATTGTAAATGTTTGTAAAATTAATAAATTCATATATTAAAAATATAATATTTTAATTTAATGAACTATATTAATATCTTATATAATTTTTTATGCAAATCAAAAAATCTTGTTACTTTATTAATTGAAGTTTATTAAGCAAAACTTGAAGACTCAACATCAAACAAAAGTTCACATAATTCTCTCTCCATGTATTTTAAAAATTACTTTATTAATAATTATTACTATAATAATAAAGAAAATTAATATATAAATATAAAAAAATATCATAATCATCGTGCATTGGGCTGACTTTTTACTAGTTTTTAATTGAGTCAATGCTTAATTTGATATTCTTAATACTTGTACAAAAATTTAAAATGACCTATATTATATGAAAATAACCCAAAAATTATTATGGCAGAAAGCATAAATAAATTCCGAAACTACTCATCTTCCTCAAAGCAAACATTTTGTATTATCAAATACTGAGAGTCCTGTTTCTATTTTATGTGTCCTTGTCATTTTGAAATTAAATAATCTTTTCAATATTCATTCTATTTTGTTTTAGTTTTTCATTAAATATTTTCACTTGAAAAATTTTCATAGAATCTGAAATTAAATGCTTGATTTGATTTTACATAAAAATGAAGGAGTATGTTATAAAATTATTTTAAATCACTTACTCTATTTAAAATTGAATGTTTTTATTTCTGTTTAGGATTATCTGAAAATGAATGTCGTACTTTCTAAACTAGTTAAAATTTTACAAAGGAATTATGTTATTCTATTTAAAATGAACTAAATCAAATTCTTTCAATAAAATTTATCAAAATTAAAATAGGACGTTCAAACAAATGGAGTATTAAATTATTTTAATTAATATAAATAATGTTGAGATTCAATTAATATACATTCAATTCTCAATGACAGAATTATAATTAGGGTTTTTAATCAATTTGGTCTCATAAGTTTGGATCAAAAAATAGTTCAATCCCTTACTTTTTTTTTTCAGTCATAACGATCACTCAGATTTTTATGGGTAATCGGAATGGTCCCAATCATCAATTTCCTACCACGCACATGACAGAACCTCTCATGTACACTGTACGTGAAGGGTAAAATAGTCATTTCACCATGACTGGGTTTAAAAAAAAAAAAAAAAAATCGTCACTGCCACTGCACTGCACAACACGTTTTTCTCTCTCTTAAAGTGCCACTAGTAGTGCAGGTGCAAACAAGCCCGTAATTTGGGTAGGACTGGAGCGGACGCTCCCATCCATGCCCCCTTGCCTCTCCCCACATGCCTCTGCTAGAACGGACCCTCCTATCCATCCCATGTTTGGGGGGAACTCTTCTACTTAGTTCTGATCAAAGTTCCTCTAATACTAGATTTAGAACTGATCCATTTACATTTTTTTTATATTTCTACTTCTCCAGCCCATATAAAACCTTAAATCGGCAAAACCCGAGAAAGGAAAGGATCGGAACCGGGATGTGGAGCGGCTTCAAAACCGAAGGTGGAAAATTGGCTGCAATGCCAGGAGAGAATATCTATATACCCAGCTAGCTAGAGGGGATGGCGCCAATGATAAAACAAGAAATTAATTATTCTATTTTATATATCTATATAGACATCTAGTGAGTGGTGAGAGACCAATCAAGGTTAGTAGTGCCGATGCAAACAAGCCTGTAATTTGGGTTATGAACATGGCACTGAGAGTAAAACTTGCAGTGCAGTGCGGTGGTGTTGTCGGTGGCGAATTTTTTTTTTGTTTTAAACCCAGCCATGGCGAAATGACTAATTTACCCTCATGGTGAGCGGCTCCATTATGTGAGTGGACGGAAATTAGTGGTTGGAACCATTCCGACTATCCTTAAAAACGTGAGGGACCGTTATAGATGAAAAAAAACTTAAGAGATCAAACTGTTTTTTTATCTAAATTTGTGAGATCAAATCAGCTAAAAGCCCTTATAATTATTTTTCGATTTTAGTTTTTTACAAATACTATAAACTTTATTAATTTTCTGGCTAAAGGAATACAATTTACCATCTCCGAATATTCTAGTGCATCTTTAGCACTATCTTCTATATCATTTAATAAAATAATATATATTATTTGCTTTAGATAAAATACCCCTAAAATTTAATATATCAATTTAAAATTTTATTAATAAAATATATTTGTAAAAGTATGCTTGTATATTTATTATGAGTGTTGTAAGATCCAAAGCCCAATTTACGTATTGAACATTCCCTGCTTGATTTCCAAGTCTACTTATCTAAGCACACTCCTCTCTCTCTCCTTCTCTTGGAGCAACCTACTTTTTCGATTAATTTTCATCTACTCTCAAGGCTTTTAATCATTGTAACACGTGAGATGATAATAATACAATAAATGAATAGTAGTCGAAGTTGAATTCTAAACTTCCATTCTGATATCACATTAAATTTCCACCTACTCCAAAAGTTTTTAATCATTTCAATATTTTCTTCTCCAACACCCATTCTTAAGTCTTATCACACATTCCTTAATAATTTATTTTATAACTGATGGCGAAACAGATATGACTCAAGTGACCCAATTTGAATATTCAAATGTTCAAAAACGAATCCAAGGAATTTGACCAGACTCATGAAAATGGACTTAGACCTCCAAAGTCTATAAATTAAGTTTAGAGACTTGTTGAAGAGACATTCTCACAATCAAGACTTATGATCTACGACTTACGAGTTATCAAACATGACCCGTGACCTATGACCTATAATCCACGATTTAGGACCACCTCTCCTAGAGGTCCTAAGTCTCTCTAGGAGCTCGTGAAGCAAGCTTTAGGTTGTTCCCAAGTCATACAAGGTCCCTATATAGAAAATGTGTATCTTGATGACACTTTCTTATATGGAAACTCCATGATTCTCCAAAATATTGGCGAGATCACAATCCCAAAATCAATGTCATTAGCCTAACTTCACGCATTTGAGAACAACTTGAATAAAGTAATTACACCTTAAAAAGGGGGGTTGATTCCTCTTTGGACACACACGGATCACATTTTGATCATAGGTTGAATTCTTTCTTCTCTTTGGAACAAGAATTGAATTTGGCACCATAATTATCCCAAGGACAAAAGTCTTTCCGTTGATCTTATTTCTCGGCTGGTTTGTCTTGCAGGCATTGTGATAACTTGGGGTGACCCAAAGACCATTTTGGTCCATCAATAACATTACCGTTTACAAAGATTATATATTACATTCTTCCTTTGAAATCAAATCTCCAATTCTATACCTTCATAAAAATTTAAGAGTTTGTTTTACTAAATCATTCTTATAGCATATTTAATATCTTTAGCGGTAGAAGTTGGTAGATATGTAAATAAAGAAGTTAAAAAGGTTATTTAATTATGATATATATTTCAAATTACATTTCATTGCAGACATATCAAAATGAAACAAAAGCATTAAATCTTAAATTAAAAAAATCACTACATTAACTACTTTTTTTTAAACCCATAGTCATTATCTGTGAAAACGACAGATAATGATGGGATTCAAATTCAAAACTTATGGTCTCTACTCCTGTTACTACATATGCTGGGATGTCTCCAAAAGGACTACAATACCTACCTTTCTAAACGAAATGTAAAAGTATTGGGTTATGCTATCTATAAGCTGAGTTTCCTTACGTACCATAGTACTTTTGTAAATATATTATAAAACTATTTATCTCATTTGGGAGTATGTAACTATGTCTAATGATGCCATCTTTGTAGTTCTAATCTATTATTCCCTCTATCCTTAAGCATATTATAGGTTGTTGTTATTTATAAGTTGTATGTAGTTATTGTTTGTTAATATTAAAATTAAAAAAAAAATCACTTAAAATGTCTCTATTAAAGAAGAACATTAAGAATCAAAGAGCAAAAAATTGTTTTATGAAGAGATATTGAGATAGGGGTAATTTTATGACGGGAAAAAATGAGTAAACTATTTATTAAAGGCTTAAGTACCAATTTGGTTACTAAACTTGTAGTTTTTTTTTTTCCTCAATTTAACCATTAAACTTCTAATTGAGTCAATTTAACCATTTTACATTGATGGAATGATCAATTTGACCACTGAATTTCTAATTTAGTCAATTTAATCATTTTACTTCGTGGAAATAATCAATTTGACCACTGGACTTTTAATTTTTCTAATTTAAGCTAAAAATAATTTTGAATTTGTTTTAATGTAAATTTTAAATGTACAACTTTGGTTTTGAATAAAAAAATATATTATACATTTATTTCATTCAAAATTTAATGTTCTTATTGTTTTAAGGTTGAACAAAATGTTTTAATTTTAAATTAATTAAAATTTTATTTAGAAAAAATAATATTTTTAAGTAAAAAATAAGTTAAATCAAAATTTTTATTTTTTTAAAAAAAAGATTATAACAAAAGCTAAAATGAGACACAACTGGAATATATTCATAGGAATATTATGAATATAATTTCACCTTTTAGTGAAATTTTAAATTAGAAGTTCAGTGGTCAAATTGACTATTCCAGTAAAGTAAAATGGTTAAATTGATTCAATTAGAAGTTCAATGGTTAAAGTGAAAAAAAATGTTCAAGTTTGAAGGCCAAATTAGTACTTAAGCCATTTATTAAAACTATCAACCCATAGACTTATATTAAGGGGCTGAAAATCTTTTACCCTATCTTCTATCCCATCAAATAAAATAATATATATTATCCTATAAAAATCTAGTACCGCTAAGATTTAATATATTCTTTATAAAATTAATTAATAAAATATATTTGTAAAAAAAAAAGACAAAGATATATTTATTATTGATGTAGAAGATGGAGTAAAAGATTTAGAGACATGAAAAAAAATGAACTTAGACAGCCTATAATTGGAGTCCGAGACAATATCATATTCTCCATTCAAAAAAAGTACTGAAATTTTCCTATGATGACTTTGTGCATGGACTTTCTCCATTAATTTCATTTCAATCGTCTACTTAATTGTTCATTTTATTTCAACTCTAATTTTTTCTTTTCATACTAGCTTAATAAATAAGTAGGAAAAAAAATGTGTTAATAGAATAAAACAATTAGAAGGGTATTTTGTTTAAATTACTACTTAGATTTAGAACACGATGGTGAAGGGTATTTCATACATATATATTCTTTTTTTAAAAAAAATTTTAGCACCGATCCTCCAATTGAGGATCTACAATGGTATCCCATCTACTTCTAACGTGTCTCGAACTCGAGATCTCTTAATTCCAAATGTTGCTATTTACCATTAAAGAATTGACTAAAGCTATCATATATATATATATATATATATATATATATATATATACATATATGAAAATATTAGAGACTATCACTCCTAGACTTGTCAGGGTCTGGCCCACCTCATCCTCTATCCCAAGCCCACAGAGGTTTCAATCCACTAAATTTTCAATCCATAGAAGCCCCTTAAGCTCATGGGCTTCCATATATTTTTTTAAAATATTTTAATTTATTAATTAATATTTTTATATTGCAAATATAAAATATATACTATACAATTATTTTTTAAAAAAAATTTAAAACTATCAATAATAAAATTACATTCATATTCTACAAATTATATCAAGAAAAATTAATAAATATTCAACAAAATGTCAAAGTCCGTATTTTATTAATGTAATTTTATTATTGATAGTTTATAATTTATTTTTTAAAAATAATTATATAGTATATATTTTATATTTGCAATTTAAAAATATCAATTAATAAATTAAAATATTTTTTAAAAATATATGAGGGCCTATGGACTAGTCCATAAGCTTAAGGGAATTACGTGGGCCGGGACTTATGTGGGCTTGGAATATGGGTTGAGGTGGGCCAACCCATTGACAGGTCTAATCACTCCATATGATTTCCCTTCAATTTACTCTATATGAAAAGTGATCGAAAATATTTAAATGGCTTCTCTTAAAATTTATAAATATATAGTTGTAGAAGAAAAAAAAAATATAAAGTATCATTTTGAATTTTGGGTCATATGATTAGTATTATATAGGTAATTTTAACCTAAAAAATTTGTCATGTGCCTGACCCGTGACTTTTTCAATGGAAAAGTGACTGAAAATACTTTAAGTGACTTTCCATACAATTTTTAAGTATCTATTTGGTAGGGGGAAAAAAATAATATCATTTTAGATTTTGTGTCTGAATTGGCGATTTTATATTATTATTATTACTGCATTTTTTTTAATGTTTATATATTGGTTGTATGAAATTGAATTTTCATTTGACTAATATGAAATATCATTATACTAAAAATTTGATAAATTAAACTCTTTGTTTTTTATTAAAATGTAATCAATCAACGAATGAAGCATATAAAAAATTGCTATTTTTATTATTAATATTAATAGTATACTAAGTTTTTTAAAAAAATATTATTTAATTGTTTGAAATTGAATATCTTATTTTGTCTAGTATAAATTTTAAAAAAATTAGTTGATTTTAAACTTAACAATATCAACTTCTTAACAAAAATTTAACTAATTTAGAAAATAAGATATTCATTTATGAACAATTTAAAATAAAAATATGAATATTTAATCCCAAACAAAGGGGTTAATAATAAGTAGGTTTCTAATCAATTGAACTTTATTCTGCACGTAATTACTCTAATATAATAATGAAGGTGTTCACGGAACAACTGCTAAAACGGCAAAAGATATCCTTTTTTATTTAATAAATAACTCGGGTTTATCCATAAGTACCGAACTCTGGAAGTAAGATTCGTAATCTATTACTCTATTAACAACAACTTCTATATTATATATACACTCTACTTTGAGGAGGAGAGAATTAAAAATTCTGGCACGCCAGAATTTAATACGTGGAACAAAATATACATAACGTGTGATGAGGTCATGAAAACCTTTCCATAATTTCATGCCCTCAACGTTCCAACAAATGGCGAATGCGTCCTCATTCTAAAGTCTTTCCATTTACGAAAAGAAGTTTCTTTCACTCTTTTGATAGTGGAAACTGAACCACCCCAGAGATGTGTAACCATAACATTAGTTGGTTAAGGTTTGAATTCTAGTATTTGAAATTTTTTAAATCTTGCAATGATATCACCCTCCGAATCTCCTAGTCCTTCTTCTGTATAATTTTTTACATTATTAATAATAAATATATGCATATATTTTTACAGATTTTGTTAATGAAACCTTCAAATAATATATTAAACCTCAGAGATACTTTATCTAAATCGAGTAATATATATTATTTTATTTAGTGAGGTAGAATATCATGTCAAACCAAATATTAGTATTTCTTTTTAATTCTTAATTTGTGGGTGAAATGTGCATCCTAGAGTTTATTTATTCCCTCATACTCCTTCTGTCCATATCTCATTTTGACTTGCACAAATTTTAATAAAATTAGTTGATTTAGTTTATTTTACACTTAACAATATTAATTTTTTAAAATTTCTTTTAAAAAAAAAATTTAGAAATAGGACATTCATTTTTTAACAATTCAAAATAAAAATATATTTGGATATTCAATTCTAGATTGAGGGAATACTAATGAATCAAAATTGGATATAATTAAGGGAGCATCACGCGTAGGGATGTAAATGAGACGAAACGATTCGAGAATGGTTCAGGTTGAACTTAGTCAAAGTTTGAATTCGGCTCGATTTAAACAAGTCCAAGCGGAGCTAGCCGAGCTTTGGGCTGTTTGTGAAAGTCCCAGGTTTTATTTTTCTTTGATTTTTTTGTATTTTCGGAACAAAGATCAGAGAAGTATGTGAAAATGTTTTGAATTTATTTTTTCTTTTTTCCTTTTAATTAGTCGGGGTTCTTGGAACTTTTTCATATTTTCCTGATAAAGAGATTCAATCTTGGGAGTGTTGGTAAAAGTTGGGCATCACAATTTGTTATTTTTTGGGCTACTTTTATTTATTTATTTACAAAAAAAAAAAAAAAATCCTCTATGGTATATCAGAACAAAGGATCATAGAAATATTTGGAAATGTAATTTTTTTTGTTGATTACAGATGGGAGAAATGGGTACGATTTAGATAACTACATTCAAACGGACCTAAGTGTCGACCCAAATATCTAAAAGTCCAAATTGCTCATTAAGAAGAAAGGTTGACGAAGACCTTCTTCCCATCGATCTCTCAAGTCACTGACTTTAAATGAGTTTAGAAGAGATCTCATCGGAGCGTGACCTGCGACTCGGTGAACTCCAATCCATCTCATGCATTTTCTATGTCACGACTAAATGTTTACGACTCTTTACAAATACTATGAACCTAAAATCACTCATTGTGACCTTCTAAAGAGGGTCATCGAGACCTTCGACAATCACGGGAGGGCCACAAAGTTGGTTTAAAAGTCGTTAACGAGCTTGTAGCTAGGGATGACAAAATGACCTGGCCCAATGGGTACTCGACCTGACTTGACCTTTTTGGGGCGGGTTTTACCTGACCTATTTAAGGATGGGGCAGGTATGGGTTCTATAGAGGAGACCAGTGCATAGGTCAGGCTAGGCTTGGGGTTGGTCAGTGACCTGGCCTGACTTGTGGCAAATCTGGAACCTGGCCTGCCCTGGTTCCTATACACATTTTCTAATTATATTTTATACAAAAATACCCAAGCTCATTCAGGCAACATTTCATTTTCCTCTCAATCTCTCATCTTTTTTTCTCTCTCATCTCTCATTTCATTCCATCCATTCCCACTCGGTGCCACCATCGCAGTCTAGAGACTCCAGACACTGTCGCTGCTATTCTCCAAGTCCGTCGTCGTTCTTCCTTCAACTTCCTATTTCCTCCGGCATTCTCCTCCATTGAAGTGGCTGGCGGTTGCTGCGTCCTTCATCGTCATCCTTCCCAGCTTCCCATTTCCTCCGGCATTCTCCTCCATTGAAGTCGTCTGTGCTGTGCTGTGCTGTCAGTGTAGTTGCTCAGATCTGGTCAGCCGCTCACTTGTATGTGTGTGTATATATATATATATATTTATTTATTTATGAATTGACATTATTGTTGCATATAATCAAAGCAAAAGGAAGGGATATTCTGGTAGTAGTAGCACAACAAAGATATTTTAGTTTCTTTATACATGCAAGTCCGATACAAAATGGGTAAAACAAAAATTAACAGTCGCTGCTTGCGGATCCTTAGATATCGCTTCTTGTTCCTTCAACCAAAACTCGACTTCGTTCTCACACGGAATATGCTTTTTGGAACATTAGAATGTATTTTATTTAATTGTGGAACTATTTTATTTTGTTTAATTGGCAAAGCTGTAGTTTATTTTATTTGTGCTGATATGAATTTTGTTTACATTTCCATCTGAATTTTTTTTTTCTTTTTTCCTTCCATTCTTGAATGGGTCAGTTTGGATCAGATAGGTTAATTCGACCCAGACTCACCCAAAAAAATTCAGAACAGGACAAAATGGGAATAGGTCAGGTCTTATAGGAACAGGGCAAAGTAGGTCAGGTCACGGGCTGGCTCCAGGAAAGGCAGGGCAGGTTTGGGTTTTCAAAAACCTACCTTGACCTGCCCTTTTACCATCCCTACTTGTAACTCTCGGCAAGAGATGGGCACGGTAAGGTATCCCAACTTAGGGAAACTCGACGATTCTAGGAGCAACTAGTGGGATATGATCTCACAATTATCCTAATTGCCTACTTTCACATAATTAAGATTCATTCCAACAAGGTAGCTCAGTATTCAGTATATAATATTGAATCACACATTATTGACAAATAGATTGAGCTAACTACACAAAAATTACTATCTCGAAATACTGACTTAGGCATCGGAGTTATCCTCAGGGTGACAACCCCCTCCGGTGATCTAATTTTTCCCATCTAGTAGTGATTTCAAACTCTATCACAGTTCGGGGTGACCCGGAGATCATTCCTGAGCTCCATCACTCCTAGTGCTGTCTGTAGGAAAAACATTCTAAGCCCAGCTTTCTTTCCATATATATATAAAAAATCAACATAGGATTGTGATGACCCGATTGCAACCAATGCATGTGCAACCACCACGTCATGGTAGACCACCAGGTAGAACACAATTGTGCACTAGAGAAGCAGTGCCTGAAAATCCAGTCCCGAGGGAAGATAACAACAATACGGGGTCGGTCGACCATTAAGAACAGTTGAGACCATCATGATCCGGACCATCCAACAAAGCATGAAATGGGAGGACAAAGACACCCCAACCAGAACGACAATGGCAGTAACCCCAGAAAACAAACATCAGGGGGAAGTTGGTTTCTGTTTGGGATGACCTTTTTGAAGGAACGGTGGTAGCCCTGGAAGGAATCTCTGGCAGAAGAGATTGTATATTAACGGCTTGTAGTCATGCCCCATCTTGAAGGAAAAGACAACAACCCCAAGATCGAAAGGATTGCATGCAACGAGATTAACCCTTGCATTTAGAAATAAGGAACAACCTTCAGTTGAACCTCGAAGGTCGGGAGGCGAGTTGGAACAGGAAAGATCACATGGGGAAAGGATTAATGAAAGAGTCAACCCAAAAAGAGCCCTACTTGTAGTCGACCTTAGAGAAACCCTACGTAATGGGAGGGGTTATGACTTGAGGGATTAGCTCAATCGAGCAACAATTTCAAGAGGTCAACAACAAGAAGCAAGTCCTGATGAGTAAGGGAGCTCACTGAGTACTCCTCATAGAGGAAAGATACCTCCTCGACGAAGCCAGATCAAAAAAACAGGCAGCGAAACTCAAGAGGTAGCAATGAATCCACCGGGGAGAGCGACTCTCCCAGCAAATTAGGAGAGAACTAGGAACCCGAAAATACAGAGCAATGTGGATCTATCGGAGCCTTCGCCATTTGTCCACAGTATTAGAGTTGCTCAAATGCCTTTAGGATTCAAAGCACCACAAGTTGAGGCGAAGTATAATGGCATAAGGGAACTGCTGCAACATATAGATAAGTATGTTTCCTACATGGAAATGTTCAAGTACCCTGATCATGTCAAATGCTGAGCTTTCAATCCATGTTGACAAAGAAAGCACAATCCTAGTTCAAGAGTATTCCACAAGCAAGTATTTCCCCCTGGACACAACTGAAGAACTAACAGAGGAGCAAAAAGTGTGAGAAAGACATCAATGATCTTTTTAATATCAAACAAAAATTTGGTGAGAGCACCAAAAGCTACCACGATCGTTTTAAAGACGAAGCAGTAGAAATTGAGCAGAAAAATGATGCTATCCACATCACCGCCTTGAAATAGGATTGCAAGAGGGGTATGTATCTCTTAGGTTGGCAAAAAAGCCAGTGAAGACTATGAAGGAGCTACAAACACTCCTGATCAAAGCAAAGGAAACGACAATCCAAAAACAGATTCTCTACTATTGAGAAAGAAACCAAAGGGGGATCTAAAAGCCCACAATCACCCAAACGAGATAGGAAGGATAGTCATTCGAAGGGGGGACCTTCAGATAAGAAAAGGAAGATAGTTCCCAACCTAGTGACAGCTCCCATGATAACCTTGTGGGCAGAAATTTTATTGGTCATGGAAAAGAAAGGTATTTTGAAGCCACCAAGACCTCTCAAAACTTCTTTGGCCAAGAGAGATAATGCAAAATTCTGCCATTACCACAAGGACCATGGCCATCTTACAGAGGATTGCTTTGACCTTAAACGAGAAATCGAGAGTTGATAAAAGAGGGCCACTTGCAAGAATTGCTGGCTAAGAATGTCGGTCTTGTAAATCCACCACCAGCAGTAGCAAACCAGCAACGACCTCTAGTTAGAGAGATTAAAGCCATTGAAAAGAGGTCAAAACGAGCTCGTGGAGGAGATTCAAATCCCCTAACGGTGTCATTCCAGTAAATGTCTTATACAAAAAGGTGTTCGATCAAATGGGGATAGACAAAGGCTCGCTGATAAAATCGGATATTGCCCTGACTAGCTTCAGTGGTAGCATGACCTGTATAGAGGGGATTCTATGGGTCCCAAGTACAGTCTATGTGAATGACAAGTGAGTCACCGAGGTCATGGATTGGCTCGTGGTTGATGCACCAAGAACTTATAATGCTATTCTTGGTAGAAGAGGGGTCATGGACCTAAAGGTTGAAACATCCTTGCTAAGCTACTGTATGAGAATCCCGATCGGAGAAAGCTAGATCAGCCTAGAAGGAGATTGACAGACAGTCGTAGAATGTTACCTCGCTGAAGGGGATGCTGAGGCCTCGGCAACGTTTGAGTAGGATGATTTCATCGACTTCCCTAAGAAGGATGATGAGTCCAGAATTCAGGCAACCAGCAAGGGAGAAAAAGTTCTTCTCAATTCGGAATTCCCCGAGAAGGGGATCAAGATAGGTGAACTGTTACCTTCTAGGATTAAAGAGAAGCTCGTCGATTCCCTTCAGGAGTAATTGAAAGTTTTCGCTTGGCGACCTACCGATCTTGAAGGGATTGACAGAGAGATAACGGAACAAAAGGTCGGGCTCAGACCAGGAGTCAAGCCAATAAAGCAGAAGAAAAGAACTTTTGCTCCAGAAAGAAATGAAGTCATAGCTCGAGAAGTCTAAAATCTTCTTGATGTTGGGATCTTGAAAGAGGTCTTGTAAACTGAATGGCTTTCCAATCCAGTGTTTGTGTCGAAAAAGGAAGGGACAGGGAGGATGTATGTGGATTTCACCACACTAAACAACATTGTCAGAAAGATTCTTACCCATTCCCGAGCATGGACCAAATGGTGTATTCAACAAATGGTTCTCAATGGCTATGTTTCTTAGACGCCTACAAGGAGTATCATCAGATTCTAATGTAGCTGGAAGCCATGGAAAAGACCTCATTTATTACAGAGGTCGGGACCAACCATTATACCAAACTGCCATTCAATTTGAAGAATGCAAGGGCAGAATTCCAACAAACTATGCACAAGGTCTTTAGTAAGCAGCTCTGGAGGAACATTGAGGTCTATGTTGACGACATTGTGATTAAGTCCAAGACATTGGATGACTTCATTGAAGATATAAGAGAGACTTTAAAGACGTTGAAGCTTGCTCTCAGCGGGAAAATTCTTGGGTTTCATGATGTCATAATGAGGCATTGATGCTAACCCAGATAAGATAAAAGCACTCGTGGACATGGTACCTCCCAGAAGCATTAAGGAAATCTAGAGTTTAACAGAGAAGATGGCAGCATTGGGAAGCATCATTAGTGAGATGGCTGACAAAGGAGAGAAGTTTTATGATGTCCAGAAAAAACCCAAGGATTTCCAGTGGACAGAGGATTGCCAAACAGCTTTCAAAAAGCTGAATGAATTCCCTAAAAAATCCCCATAGCTTGTTTCTCCAAGGTCGGGAGAAGAACTTTTGATGTACCTAATTGCTACAGAGAAGGCAGTTAGCTTAGCGCTACTAGTAGAAAGGTTAGGTTTGCAATTTCCAGTGTATTATGTAAGTCATTTGCTTCAAGATCTTGCAACCAGATAGTCGGGCCTCATGAAATTCTTGCACCTTACTGTTATAACATCAAGGAAGCTTAAGCCTTATTTCGAAGTTTACCCGATAAGAGTATTGATCAATTTGCCACTGAAGCAAGCTCTGGAAAAACTCGAGCTATTGAGTAGGATGATGAAGTAATGGCTTTAACTCTCAAGATATCAGATCGATTTCGATCGAGGAAAGCTATTTGACGCAGAGCTGGATAAGGAGAATGACCCAGGGGAACAGGGGCCCATTACACCAGCCAAGCCCATGACGAATGGTCTACGTAGGTCCAAGCGACTGCAGGGAATATGGGCCTGATTTGGCCTGATCGACGCTGCCGAGCATGATTCTAGAGGCGAGTGGCCCAAGCTCTGATCGGGTTCAAATTTGGCTGGGTGACTCGAAAAGGCCCAACGATCAATAATCAGAACGATATGAAGCAGGGCCTTTTTCGGCCATCCGGAGTCGTTTTGATGAAGTTTTGGGTGATTTTATGTTTTTAAGGGCATTTTCATAGTTTATTATTTTTTAGGGACTTTTTGTAATTTCGTTAATCCTTTCCGAATAAGCCTAGGGTTTGAATTCCGAATAGGTTTAGGTTTTGTATTTTGTTATGTAAGGATGACTTCTCTTCAGGAGAGGCAGCTTGATTGTTTTTTTTTGACATTATTAAATAAGATTTCTTTTTCAGAGTTTCTTCAGGAACATTGTCGTTTTGTTCTTGAATTTATTTTCCTACGACAACTTTCAAGTGAAGTTTAAAATAG
Source organism: Parsonsia alboflavescens (assembly GCA_028571225.1). Taxonomy (NCBI): domain Eukaryota; kingdom Viridiplantae; phylum Streptophyta; class Magnoliopsida; order Gentianales; family Apocynaceae; genus Parsonsia; species Parsonsia alboflavescens. The sequence continues at coordinate 17,564 of JAOXNR010009420.1, forward strand.
GGAAGAATTTTCAGCTTCCATAATTCCACCTGCGTCAGTTGGTATCAGAGAAAAGATCTGAGATGTCTGGCGGAAACATGGATCCAACTGTGGTTGCGATCTTGGAAGAATTGCACAGAGGCATTGAAGAGCCTGACCGAACCATGCCGCGGATCTTGGAGAACCAGAATCAACAGATGCAAACTTTGAACCGAATGATGCAGCAATTGATGGTGAACGAACGACTTGCACAACCAGAACCCGCCGGAAGGCAAGAGGAACAAGGGAGCGACGTTGATGGGCAGTTCGAACTGCCAGTGAGAGAACAACCGCCTAGGGTTTTCCTAAGGGGCGAAAGAGGCAGCTACGGAAGAGGCGGCGGAAATCCACCACCGAGGGTTTTCGATCGTGAGCCGTATGTTCCACGATGGGATGCCGAATTTAAGCTGGAAGTTCCCGAATTTACCAGAAGTCCAGCGCCAGAAGAATTTCTGGATTAGATGAGTGTCGTGGACGAAAGCTTCACGTTAAAAGAGGTCCCGACCAACAAGAAGGTAGCATTGGTGGCAATTCGGTTTAAGGACAGGGTTGCGGTGTGGTGGCAATCCTTTAGATATCAGCGCTATCTGGATGGACTTCCAGTCATGGATGATTGGTTTGAACTGAAAAGGGAGATGCGTCGTGAGTTTTTACCTATCAATTATCTCCAGACACTTTTTCAGAATTTGCAGAGTTTGACACAGGGTGCGAATACACGTTAGAATTCTATCGGATGGTTGCAAGGAACCAACTTCGTGTGACGCAAGAGCAACAAGTGGCAGGTTACTTGCATGGCGTTCGACCAGCAATACAGGATGCCCTGTAGGTACACACCTTCGGGAACATCCCCAAAGCACAGACGAAGGCTAAAATGGTGGAAAGGAGCTTAGCTAGGGTTGGCGGAAAAAGTATGACATTCGGCAAAGGATTTTCCGACCCCTCCCCAAAACACAACGGCGGCCACTCCTTCTCCGTCCAGAGCTTTTATTCCATCCACTCAACAAGGGCGAACAATCGTGCAATCAAATCAGGGATCGGGGCAAGTTCAAAACCGTCCATCATCCAATAAGGCGAATATCGTTTGTCATCGTTGTCAGCAGAAAAGACATTATGCCTACGAGGGCCCAAGGATTCAATTTCAGTTGTTGATCCAAAATGTCGCAGAAGGGGAATTCGTAGGAGAAGACATTGTTGATGAGTTGGAAGAAGGCGAGGAGTGTGTGGTTGCGCCGGAAGACATCTGAGAAGACTACCTGGTTTTTCGGTGAATTTGTTTAGCACCTAAAACCAATGAGGATTGGAAGCGTCGGAACATATTTAGCACTCGCTGCACCATTAATTGCAAGGTCTGCCGAGTCATTATAGATACTGGAAGATGTGAGAATGTGATTTCGCAGGAAGCCGTACAGAAGCTTCAATTACCAACCAAACCTCACACCGAGCCTTACAAGCTAGGATAGTTGAATAAAGAGATGAAAGTTCAGGTAAATTAGCCATGCAGAGTGGAGTTTTCGATTGGGCCGCAGTATAGCTGTGTTGTTTACTGTGACGTGGTGCCTATGTATGCCGCACATTTGCTGTTAGGCCGGCCTTGGCAATATGACAACAAGGTTTCGTATGATGGTTTCACTCACTGCTACACGGTCAATAGAGGAGCTAAGAGGGTTGTGTTGCAACCAATGCAAGATAGCTTTACAGAAAGAAAGAAGACCATCATCTGCTTGTCGCGTAAGGAGTTCGAAAAAGACGTTGGGGAAGCTGAGGTCTGTTTTGCGTTATTGTCGACAACTTTCGAGTGAAGTTTAAAATAGGGAATAATTTTCAGCCTTCCATAATTCTACTTGCATCACTATCAAAGCTCAAGCTCTCTCAGACTTCGTAGAAGAATAAACAAGAGTTCCATTGGAGCTCGTCAACACTTATGAAACTAATGTATGGACCATGTACACAGATGGTTCCACTAAAAAGGAAAATTCAGGTGTGAGAATTGTATTTATCAGCCTTGAGGGAGTACGAATTCCTTACTCTATGAAATATAACTTCCCAAGCTCGAATAAGAAATCCTAGTATGAAGCTCTCTTAGCAGGTCTAAGACTCGTAAGAGCTTTAAAAGTGCCAAAATTGCATGCTAAAAGTGATTCACAAGTTGTAGCCAACCAAGTCGCTGGAGTCTACGAAGCTAGGGAAGAAAACATGATTAAATATCTCAAACAAGTAAGAGATATAACATCAAAACTTGAGTATTTCCTCATTGAACAAATACCTAGAGAGCAAAATTCAGAGGCTAATAAACTATCTAAGGTTTACCGCGAGCTCGCAAGGACCAAAGTCGAGCTCTTGGTCAAACAGTTGTATTCTCCGAGCATATGCCAAAAGGAAACCTTGGTTATTAAGCAGCAGGCAGACTGGAGATATCCTATTTACAAATTCCTTAAGGATGGAGACCTTCTGCAAGAAGCCAAAACAGCTCTTCAAATTCAAAAATGGGCGCCTCGCTATGTCCTGATAAAAGATGACGAAGTGTACAGAATCTCGTGTACATGGCCACTGCTCAAATGCCTAAGCAAGGGAGAAGGAGAATATGTCATTGAAGAGGTGCATAGTGGAACACGTTGCGAAGAAGATACTACGGATAGATTATTATTGGCCTTCGATGATCTCAGATATTGAAGTCAAAAAATGTACAAGCTACTAATTGCATGAAATAAGTCGCATGTGCCTCCAACGAGTATCAATATATTAGCATGTCAGTTCCATTTGATATTTGGGGCATCAAGATACTATTACCCGTCCCAAAAGGAGTGGGGGAGTGGGGCGTTCAATTCATGATTTTGGTCGTAGAATACTTCACCAAATGGGTTAAAGCAGAACCAATGACAAAAATTTCTTCACCAAAGGTGCAATTCTTCGTATGGAGGAACATCGTACGTAGGTTCGAGATTCCCCGACCTATCATCTCATACAATGGAAGGCAATTTGTCAGAGATCCCTTCAAAACTTTCTATGAAAACATGAATATAAAACAAAGATTAACCTCTGTAGCTCATCCTTAAGCGAATGGATTGGCAAAGGTCACAAACAGAACATTACTGAGCTAAAAAAGGAAGTACGAAAACCTTAATGGCCAAAAGAAATTCCAAGCATCCAATAGGCTTACAGAACCACACCAAGGAAAGCTACTGGAGAAACAACTTTTAGTCTATGTTTTGGTGTAGAAGCGGTAATGCCGGTAGAGGTCAGAATGCAATCCTTGAGATTAAATGAATACGATTCAGTCTTAAACGAGGGGCAGAGAAGGGTAGACCTCGACCTCCTTGAAGATGTAAGGAATAAAGCTATGGAAGCTGACAAGAGGTATAGAAACAAGTTACAAATTTTTTCAACAAAAAAGTGAAAGAGAAGCACTTCACAGTTGGAGAAATGGTCAAGAGGTCGGATATCGGAAAATAAGGACAATTGATAAAGTTACAAGAAGGTTGGGAAGGACCTTATATAATCCAAGAAGCTCACAAAGAAGGAAGCTATAAGCTCATTGATCTCAAAAGAGATAACTCCTAAGGCCTCAGAATGTTTGTCATCTAAAGAAATTCTATATGTAGGACTTTCCAAGACTCTTTAGGCTTCACAAGTTCGTTATTCAGCTCGGGTGATTTTCCAGGCTTCACAAGCTCGTTATTCAACCAGGGTGCTTATTTGAAAGTTGAAAAAGCTCGCTAGATATCAAGGCAACTTTAGCAACCTATTCGGTTTTTGTTTTTGCAAGTGCTTATCAAGCTTCAGAGACTTAACTAAAAAGGTTAAGTTCACAGAACTTATTGTGATCTTAATTCTTTTTGTTTGCAACATAAGTTTCGAATCTTGTCAAGTTTCACAGTGCAAGTTTCTAAGTTCTGGATAAAAAATAGAGACATTTCACAAATTTTGATTGATTCTCATATGAAAGAAGAGGTTGCAAACAGGCCTCCTGATATAGTTAGTACAAAAAACAGAAGAAGAAGAGCAAATGAGCATTGTATTTACAACTGGCCAGCCAAATGAATATAAGGCAGGAAGAAGAAGAATGGTACTACAAAAGCCTTAAGAAGCCCTAGTCTCTTACAACTTATTCGTCTTTCTTCTTGGAAGCTGCAAGCAAGCTTGTGGTGACCTCAGGAATGACCATTTCACCTATCTCTTCTAGAGCGACCTCATTAAAAGGAACTTCTGGAGCTGTCACCCTGGGAACCTCTTGATTCTCCTTGGCCGCGTCAAGAGTATGGACACCTACATTATAATACCACTCTTTGAATTGGTTAAAGATTTCTTCAGTAACGACATATTTAGAGGGGTTAGCAGCTTGACTACTTGAAGCCTCAAGAGCTACCAAGGGAGGAATGTCTTGACTTCTTCCCTCCTCGAGACAGTCACCACTAGCCCGTCACACCTCAACCTGGGTTTCCTCTGCAATGACCTCTTCTTGAGAATTCAAATTTTGTTCCTCACGTTCCCCATGGAAGAGGGACTATGACATTTGGATGATACAGTCTATCAGGGATAGCTTGGTCAGGTTTAAGGTGGCTATTGAGCTCGTGGACTCTGTCGATTACATCGACATATTACCTAAATAGCCGAGGCAGTAAAATTGACTCCACATAGGACTGAAAGGCATGGATCTCCTTGAGCTTGGAAAAGAATAGGGTGCCATCCTCCACGCAAACGGCGTTGTAATCCTAAAACTAAGTTTTGAGCTCATGGATGTTGTTATTTTACTGCTTGCCTAGTTCGAGTAACTGGTCACCCTTCTTGACTGCATCATTAAAAGTTGTGCCATTACTAGATTGCAGCTTTGGTCTCAAAAATGTTTTTGTTGCATTCCTCTAAAAGACCACTCAAGACTACATAGGAAGCATTAGCTCGCTTAGCAGAAGCAAGGAGCTCTTCCTTCTCTTTCTCCAGGCGAGTTTTATTGTCTTGGAGATTTTAAGATCAAGGCCGAAATTTCCTAATCTTTCCTTTCTTTTTTTGACTGCCTCTTCAGTCGCTTACCTTAAAAGACATGGCTCTGAAAGAACATATGAGTATATGTTAAACATGAAAGAAACTTACAAAAGAAGTATACATAAATGAAAGGAACTTACAACGGTATGAAGAGAAGCAGTGTATTTGTCCAGCTTGGCATCAGGGAGCTGCTGGCAAATTTTCTTATCAATTGGGGACCTACACTCCATAAGAAATGACTGGGAGTGTGGCCATTGGAAAGATTAGTCAGAGGACTCCATGGGGAGGTCGGGAACCGACCTTGTTTCTCCTGTAGCAGAATGAGAGGTTAGGGACAATTTTTCGAGCCTCTTGATTGTTTCAACGACCTCTTCCGTGGCACAGCCATCGAAGACTACTTCTTGAGAGGAGGATGCCAGGGCCTTACCTTTCCCAAAAGAAATGGCAGAAAGGTCTTTTCCTTGCTAAAGCTACCTCGGGGAATGATAGTCCGAGGTGATGATTTTTGTAGGTTTCCCAAAAACTCTAAAAAGGCTTCTTCCGCACTTCTCTTAGCTGCATTCCTCATCCTCCTAGCCATAGTGACCTTTTTTGTTCTGCTCAGAGGTAGAAGGATCTTAGGAGATGTACTGGCAAAGTTTGGTGGTGTTGGAGGTTTGCCTGTTGAAGCCCGAGCTTCGCTAGTAAGAGCTTGAAGAGACAGAGACGTATTTTGTTGGTCCTGTCGAGAAGTGCCGGAACAGTTCAATAGCTAAGCAGTCCATATTGCTGTCAAAACAAAGGGAAAGAAAAAGATGTTAGCATACATTTTTTTTAACATAAGAACTAAAGGAAATTTATTGAAAGTCAAAAAATGAAGAAATTTCCTACCATTGGGAAGAATTATCATAGTTTTTCTAATAGATAGGAAGTTGCAATATGTGTGACTTCCCAATCCTACAAAGTGAAGAAAAGGAAAGGGCCAAATTGATTGAGTTGACCAGATCTCGATGTCAGAGTTGGCAAGTTTGACGAGGAAAATCCTATCCCTCTCTTGCTCGTTGGATAGAATAGGTAGGCTATTATGGAAAGTCTTATTAAGATTCAAGCCTGGATATGGCTCAACTCGAACCAGATTTGTTGGAAATTTGGAATAAAAGAAAAAAAGTCTTTCCAAGGTCCACCAGAAGATTGGAAGGACCCTAATAGACCATAACAATCATTAATTTGAAGGTACCCCAAGCTAGTCTTGCCAGGGGCTATGGAGATACCGACCTTGAAAAAACACCTAACGAGGTCCAAGGAAACCAAAATTCTATATAAGTGGTTGGTCGCTATGAAGCCCATAATGGTTTGGATAGCATTGAGAACTCATTGAGCAATGGGAAAATTCCAGAAATAAGCAATATCAAGGAATAGGGGATGAAGGTAAGGCAAGAGAATGCCCCAACAAAATTCTATATAAGTGGCTGGTCGCTATGTGTCTGACACAAATGCTATTAGGATGCTTGGATTCCCAAGCAACCACTATGTCATCTTTGTTTAACCCTCTCTCCCCAATAATTTGGAAAATCTCCAAGAGACGTAAATAAGATTTGAGAGAGAAAACTTCTAGCTCAAAAGGATGATATGCTTTACTCTTGATACGAGGGGCCTTAGCAGTAAAGGGAGGCAAATAGTATACTTCGTTATCAGAGTTCTCAGGAAGGAGAGAACTAGAAATCTCTATTGTACGAAGAGAAGGAGTACTCGAAGAAGAGGATTGAGTTTCCGAAGACATCTTTTCAAAAAGATAAAAAGAAAGAAAATTTTCTAAAAAGAAAAGAGAGAAAGGAAACTCACTCGTTTGATGCTGGAAAGTTCTAGAGGTAGTAAGAAGTGGCCTTGCTCCAGAAAAGTCGCTGGACAGAAGAGGAAAATAAGCTCGAGAAGAGAGTAGCTCGAGTTTGTATTGAAGAAAAGAATTCTGTTTGCAAAGAAGACTTTTGGTAAATCTTAATCTATTCAACGTTTCCTAATTTATGTACGAGATGGAGTTCATTGGATTTCTAGAAAAAGATCAGGTACACACGAATCGAGGCAATTGTCAAAATTGATAATGCATGACACCTTCAAACTAGCCGTTATAGAAAACGGTGTGACTTTTCAGAGGTCGGGACTTAAAGATGAGAATTTAGGAGTTGCAACATACAAGCTCGTTGAACCTAAAGGGGGGTAATGATGGGAGAAACGGGTACGACCCAGATAATCCGATCCAAATATCTAAAAGTCCAAATTACAAATTCGAGGAAAGGTGGGAAACGACCTCCTTCCTACCTACCTCTCAGGTTACCAACCTCAAATAAGTTTAGGAGAGGTCTCACAGGACAGCGATCTTTGACCTGGTGAGCTCCAATCCATCTCATGCATTTTCTATGCCACAACCAAATGTTTACGATTCTTTACACACATTATGAACCTAAAATCACTCATTTTGACCTTCTAAAGAGGATCGTTAAAGGTTATTAACGAGCTCGCAGCTCTTGACCAGAGATGTGGATGGTAAGGTATCCCAACTTAGGGAAACTCCACAATTCTTGGAACAATCGGAGAGATATGATCTCACGACTACCCTAATTGCCCACTTTCACGTAATTGAGATTCACTCCAACAAGGTAACTCATTATTCGGTATATATTATCGAATCACACACTGTTCCCAGACAGATTAAGCTAATTACACAAAAATTACTATCGGAATACTGACTTAGTCATCGAAGTTATCTTTAGTTCAACATTCTACTCTGGTGATCTAATTTTTCCCTTCTAATTGTGATTTCAAGAGCCATCATAGTTCGGGGTGACATGGAGATCTTTTCCGACCTCCATCAATTACAATAGTTTTTTCTTATTATGGAAATGTCATTTTTATGATTATTGAATTATTTTATACTTGTTTGGTTGATATTTGTTTCATTATGACAGGTCAAGGGATATGATCTTTTCAATTCAGTGCTTGAAATTGATTACGGGAAAGATATTGGTTGTGATTTAGTATTTTTTAGATGTATTCTTTTATTTTTATTAAATTGTAATTTTGTTAAACTTTGTTTTAGACCATGTAGACTAAGAATTGAAACAATTAAGGTTGCATGTTTGGTTGCTGATACTCTATCGACTTTGGCCTTTTGAATGTGTTGATTGGAATTTGAATGATAGAAATTTATTACTTTTTATAGTGTGGAAATTTGTTGTATAGCTTTCAAGTAAAAAAACAAAGGGTGTGAAATTAAATAAAAGCTTTTTTGTTTTTTTAAATCTTAAAACTAAAACGAGCATACACGAGCTCAAGCCTAGGCTTGGGCTTGAGCTTTTTTCATTTTAATTAGGCGAGATCAAGCTTTTTTAAATATTACACGAGTCGAGTAGGACCTTGAATATTTAGGCTCAATCGAGTTTGGACCTGAGTTCGAGCTTGAGATAATATAAACGAGTCGAGCGCAAGTCTGATAGATTCGAGCTCAACTCGACTCATTTACACCCCTAATTACTCTAATGTGTATTTTAAACATTGGCAAACAAATCCTGTCAAACCAATTGTTGAAAAACATATATGACACGACTTAACCTTCATATTGCAATATTAAGCTTAATTTTTTAGAACTAGGAAGAATTTGATTTTAAAAAAAAATGCATGGATGTGATTTGAATGTTGTTAACATAATATACTTCCCCCATTCCGAATTGAATGTCCCTTGATCAAAAATTAAAAGTGCTTTTAACTTTTATACAGTTACTAATTTATCCTACTCATGAATGTAATGAGTGGCAGGAATAGTTTGCAAGTGGATATGAATTCTTAAATATAGGATGTTATTGATGAGATTTTATATTAAAAATCCATTTACATTTTGAAATGTGACATTCAAATTTAAACAAGCTAAGAAAGAAAAAAGGACATTCAAAATTTTTTCTCTCCAAAATATCCTTATGGAGAAGAACATTAAAAATTAAAAAATAAATAAAAGAGAGAAAATTTTTATAAAGAAAATAGATAATATTGAAAAAATGAGTAAAATATTCATTAAACAACCATATAACTTATAACAAGGGATAAAGAATGTGAAAATGATTTATAATTAGGGACGATGGGAGTATATTATACATTACCTATAAATTTTAAGCAAACTTCGAATTTATTCAAGGAAATTCTCCAACTAAAACTAGTCTGGCTCATGTGATGATGGAATGGTACCTTCTTTCATAAAAAAGTTAAAATATTTCACAAAATAATTTACTATTTTTATATAATAATTTCAATTGTTGTAATAATAGAAGTTCAAAGTTTAAATACGTCCTCCTTCCCGAACTATAGAGTTGCTGATCCCCTTTTAATGTAAACTAAAATAAATGCCCGTGCAATGCACGGTATTATATTATTTATAATTTAAATAACTAATTTTTAATTATTATTATTATATATTTATTTGACAATATGTAATATATTTTATTTGAAATATTATTTCTTTATTTATTAAATAATAATTTTGAAAAGTTAAAATGTATTAATTATACATAGAAATATATATTCATGATGGTGTCCTTTAATTGGGTATATGAAGATATAATAAATATAAAAAACACTTTGATGAAGTAATATTTGAAATACACATAATTATAATTGTTTTTATTAAGATATATAAATATATATATTTTTATATATTCATGTTGCATTATATACAATATAAACAGTATTTGCAATGAACTATTATGCGTTAAATTGCGGAGGAAAAAAAATAATGTAAAAATATTGATAACTAAATAATACTTTCAAATTATTGAAAATAAATTGTTGAATGTTTTAATATAAAAATTTTCATGTTCTCAAAATACATAGTTTTTACCTGTGCTTTATCCATAATTTTTAGAAATTATGAATAATTTAGTCCACTCAAATTTAAATTTTTTTTACAAGCATTTGTATTTTTAAAATTTTGAAGAAAAAGAAATTAAAGAATCTTTGAATGAGTATTATTTCTTTTAATTATGAATATTTAATTTTTTCATAAAATTTAATCATTGAATGGGAAAACTAAACAGTCAAAAGGAAATCTAAGAGTTAATAGATAAATCAAGAAAATAAAAAAGTTCTTGATTTCTTTGGTGCCTCCAAATCAGCAAATGATATAATTTGGGATATTCCGATGAGTTGAGTTGTTGTTCTATAGCGGATATCTTTAGTTTTATGTAGTATACATGATATGATTAACAACATCTAATGTGATTATATTATTCCTGAAATATTATTATCTTTTTATTTATAATTAGAATTATCTTTCTTCATCATAAATGATAAAAAAAAAATGTTAAATTAACAAAATATGATAATCATACATTGACAATTTATTTTCTTTTTTTCTTTTTATAATTAGTTAAACAAATTAATACTCCCTCAATTCCAAATTAAGTAACATTTAATGTTTTGCACATGAATTAAGGAATCTTTATTTTAACGGTGTTTTTAAAAGTAAGTAGTTTAAATTCCTCATTTATGATATATCCTTAGGAAGTATTATTTATTGAGTGAGTTGTTTTAGGAACAAAGTGAATGGTAATATTGGAAAAATCTCAATTAATGAGTCTTAATAACATAAAATTATGAATATTTTGGAATTGACTTTCCCCCCTAAAAGGATATTCAATATAAGGGGTTAGCTGCGGTTTCAAGTTGATTAAAAAAATAGATATATGTTTGTTAGGATTGAAATATCATTTATCTTTCATATTGATAACTATAATTGTATTTTTTCACAATAAATGAAAGATATAGAAAAATGACATATACAATTATATTTTGAGATGGAGGAAATACTTATTTTCAAGAATTGGATCTTGAAAAACTTCAAAAGCACTACGAAAACGATTACAGATGTTCCCCATAAACTTTATCAATTGCTCAATGCGGGAAAACGATTGCCATCACCACTACTAAGTGAAATATATAGCATGGAATTAAGGACCACACTACTCCCACTACCATAGAAATTGCTATTTCATTTTCCCATAACAAGGAGGGATAAAGATGCGTATCAAAATTTGAAATCTTTTTCGTTTAATAAAGTGTGCTTCTAATTCATATGGTTACAAAAATTTCTCCCAAATGATAAGGTTGTTGCTTTGTACTACAAAATAAGTATTTCTTTCAGTTCACAATATAAGTCTTTTCATTATTTTAATTTTTTTTTCATATATTAATGATAAAAAAAATGCATTATCTTTGTCAAACTATTCTTAAAAGAGAAAAAATCTCAGTCAAACTATCTAGAAAACTTGAATTTGAAAGAACAATAAATACTTATAAAATTTTGCAAAGCGGAATATATTATGGAACAAATTTAAAGGTTTAAAACAACTTGTATTATGAACCGAAGGGAGTATTTAGATACTATCATTATTACTTCATCCAACCCAAATTAGCTATCATATAAGAGGAGAGTTATTGTTTTAAATTAATTGTCACTTTACACATTTCAAAAAAAAAAAAAAAAAAAAAACCTTGAATTTCCTATTCTAACCTTCATTCATCAACTTTATTCCCCCCTTTTTTTTTTCCAAAATCACTTTTTTGTTCCACATTTTTCAATTTTGTAACCAATCAGCAGGCTAGGAAAAAAGAGATAGTAAAACGTGAAAATCAAAAGTAATCATAATGTCTAAAATAGTCTAAAAAATAGATAAGTTGTGTTTACCTCAGTATTGGAGAAAAATTCTTAAGTACCAACTAATTGAGAACGCATAGAGTCCAAAATAAATCGTTCACTATATATTTTTCCCCTAAAATAGAAACACTCTAATGCAATTATATTACAATCCTTTAAAACATCTCTGCATTTTTCATTTATAACTATAATTTTCTTTCTTTATAATTTATAGATGAAAATTTTAATATAAATTAATAATTGTAAAATCATGGTACTTTGAAAACAAGATTCTTTCTTCGAAAAAAGATCTTCATCATTGAACATGTGGTGAAATTGATCAAAAACTATGATGCAACACATGGGACCAAGCAACTCCATGATTGATGGACAAAAATGAGATGTGCCACTTTGATTATTTGCTACTCACTCAATCATGACTACACATGGTCCTGCAATCCCAGTGGAGGGAGGAAACACCTTGCCCCCATCCATTCAGAATGTCGTCTCCCCACTGTAAATAATTCAAATCAAACAGAAATAATCATGTTCTTATAATCACGTAACTTCCTTCTTTCACAATTAACGTTTTGTTTTGATTTTAGAAAATTTTGATAAAAGGATAAAATTTATTTTATTTTTAATATAACAATTTCAATTTTATTTTATATAATTTTAATAAATTTATTAATGATACCTTCATATTAGGATAATTGAAAGAGGATTGGGACTTTAAATTCTCAACGAAAAGAGTAAACAAATAGATAATAGTATTATAAATATAAAAAACACTTCTATATAATGGTGAATGTTTTAATATTTAATTTCTACATCATGGCAACGTGGTATAAATTAGCAGACACTCAGATCCTGTTTGTTTTAGCTTATCTTTAAGAAAAAAACATTTTAGAGGAAATCAAACTTATGTGTTTAGGCTTTAAAAGAACAAAGCATAAGCAGGAAAAATAGCCAAAAAAGTGCTTATATTTTAAGATAAAAAAAGTAACTTATTTTTTAAGCATATTTGTATCTCTCATCTTTTTGCTCACTTTTTTATTTTTTTCTTCTTTTTCCTTTCTACCGTTTTTATTATTCCTTTTTCCTTTTTCTTTTTTCATTTTCCTTCATTCTTTTTTTTCTCCAGTTTTGTTCTTTTTTTTTTTTTTTTTGGCTTTCGTTTTTATCACTTCTTTCTTTTTCCTTCTTTTTTCCCACACTGCCATCCCCACGCTTACCCTCTGCCCAATACCCGTCTTCTAGAGTTTTCTTTCTTTCTGTTTTTTTTTTTCCCGTTCTAAGTTTAGATTTTTTTTTTTTGAATTTTTTTTAAAACTTGTATATAAGAGAATAAAATTTATTTTTTTAATTTCTTCTTCTTCTTTTGAGTTGTTTGTTGTTATTTTTCTATTACAATATTTTTAAAATTCACCTATTGAATTTATAACTTAGAATAAAAAATATGTCAAAAATAGAAAGAAAAAAATTAATTTTTTTAGATCTTTCGAGATTAAATTGAACATAAATTTATTTATTATTATTTTTTGATCAATTTTTTTATTTTAAATTAAATATTGATTTTAAATAGATTATAGCTTTTATATCTTAAAAATTGTTATAAAGTTTTAAAAAAATCATATAGAAAAAGATTTTATAAAAGAATTTTGATAAGAGCTTATTTATCCAAACAACCTTTTCTTAATTAAAAAAAACACTTTATGGTAATGTTATATAATGCTACGAAACATATATGATGGAATGCTCCAGTGAAGTTTCTGACTGTCAAAGTTAATGATTAATTGTCTTTTTTTAAAAAAAAAAAAATCAAAAATAAAACTTAATAAAGTATCACTTGGATTTAATTTATCATCTTAACATTTAGTTTATAAAAAATATTTACAAAAAATAATATTTTAAAGAAGAATTTATGTTTTTATTAACACTTTGATCGTTAGAGATTTAATTGAAATACTTTATAAGATATATTTTTACATCACATATTCACTTAATTCCAAGGTAATAAAAAATTTGATATTTTTGGACCATCTAGCTTTCATGATACCATATTCACCGTTCAAAAACAGTACTGAATAAATTTTTCCTATTATAACTTTGAGTACGAAATTACTCTATTAATTATTTTTAATCGTTCTCTTCATTTTAACTTTAGTTTTTTCTTATCATGCCTCAATAAATTAGGAGGAACAAAAAGTGAGTTACTTAATGAAATAAAATGATTACGAGATTATTTAAACTAAATTAATATAAAATTATACATATTAATTGCCTTAGAATGAATCCTTGTGCAAAAGTTTAAATGAGATGTCAAAAAAAAAAAAAAAGAAAAAACGAAGAGAATAGTTAAAAATGAAAAAGATATAGTCAAGGAAAGAGAGTGATTCGTACAATTTTACTTTGACGCTTTTATTGCAAAACAATATTTTAATTAAATTAATCTAAAATTATATTCATAAATTGTCCTTCCCAATCTACATGTTGAAAACTTAAAAATAAAAGTATGTTTTTTATCAGCTGAAAAGAGCGGAGAATTTTCATCCGACCTTTTTGTGGAACAGGGACTGAGTTGCCATTGAAATAGAAAGCGAAGGACGCTTAGGTCCACTGGTCCAAAACTAGGTTTCGCTCTGTTCTGCTTGTTCCAATCCAAGTTTCTGTATGGTTTCCCATAGCCGCGTTTTCTTAGGAAAAACCAGAACTTGCTTTTGACTCTGCAGCCTCAGAATTTCTCACATGAAAAATCTTCCCTCTACTGCTTCATCATCATTTACTTAAAAAAAGAAAACAGCCTTTCCTGCAGTCATACGAATAAAATTGAAAACGTGTGGACGGTGAGATGGTACTCTGTTTTGGTCCCTTCCCAGTTCTTCCTTTTTATATATGCAGCAGCAGCATAAGCCCACCAAAGAGGTATAGTTAGTTGCTCGTTGCTTGGTGCTTACAATCTCAATATCTTGCCAATTAGCAACCAAAATCGAAACCGAAACCATCTCCATCTTTGCATCAAGAGGGAGGGAGAGAGAGGAGAAGAAAGAAAAATCTAAATTAAAGATGGCATTTGCTAAAGAAATTATGGGTA